>PVHX01004159.1:71505-130354 GCA_004024805.1 Geosciurus inauris
TTGTTCTTAGTGTGAATATTCATCCATGTATTATATGACAGAAGCATTATCACATTTACTTCGCAATTGTTGCCACTAAGACCCCTTGGGTTAATACCATATACCCTTAAGTATATTCCTTTTATTTCTAAAGTGTGAAAAATTCTGAAATACATCTTGCATCAAGAGTTTTGGATAAAAGATTGGTAGCATGAATTATTCCTGTTTCACATCTGAAAATAATTTTTCCACATGTTTGAACCCAGGACTCTTGGCATTCAGGTCAGCATATAGGTGCAATATTTTAATTTTGATAAGGCTGCTAAGAGTAGAATCTGCTTGATGGGAAAAATAATCACTTGTGATGTTATGTGTGCCAGTAGCAATTCAAAGATGGCCAGCAGTTGATTGAATTGAATTAATAGCTCATAATCAATTAAAAAGGTTATTAGCTAACTATGTATACCTTGAAACTTGCTGTAGAATCACCCCAAAATATTTTTTAAAGCATCAATCCTTTTAGGTTTATGTATGTTAAGTAGTGGAATTTCAGGTGCTCAGAAGTAGATTGTCAGTGTTGCATTCAATACTGTGTTGAAGAATGAATGAATGAATGAAGAAAGAATGAATCAATGTTAAAACCTTTTTCTTTACAGGTATGATCACTGATCTTTTCATAGATAAGTTTAAGTTCAAAGGCACCAACGTGAAAACCAAAGTACCTCTCCTGCTGCAGATTCTGGACAATTATGACCAAAGTGCTCTGATCGCTTTCTTTGATGCTGCATGAAAGATCAACAGGGCAGAGTCCCCCAAGAAATGGTCTTAACAAAATGTTAAAGCCAAATTACAAACCAACTTGTAACAGCTAAAAATATTTGAGATACATTGACTTTAAGAAAAGTTTCTATTTCTTTTGAAAAATGGAACTTTTAAAATAAACAGCTTTATTTCTAAAACAGTGAAATGATTATGAGGGATATTAATGAGTTTGGGGCAAGTAGATGTTTTAATTTTTAAATTGAGACATTTGTATTTGGAAGCAGGTATGGTGGTGCACACCTCTAATCCCTGCTCCTCAGGAGGCTCGGAAGTCTGAGGCAGCAGCAACTTAGTGAGACCTTGACTTAAAATGTAAAAAACAGGGCTGGGAATGTAGCTCAGTGGTAGAAAGCCCCTGGGCTCAAACCCCAGTACCACCACCAAAAAAAAAAAAAAAGAAAAGAAAAATAAAAGCAGATGTTTAAAATAATACACAGGTACACGTAAATATGTAAACTACTATACAGGTTTCAAAATGAATTTTTATTTTTGTATATTACCTGATTTGATCTTCACAACTCTTTTGTATGTTTGTAAACTTGTCAGTTTACATGGTTAGCTGGGATCAAAACCCAAGTTCTACCCCTGGTGTGTGTCCTGGTTCCTGTGTGTCATCAACCAGTGGAAATAACCTGCCAGTGATTTTTTTTTTTCTGGAAGTTGGAATTGATTTGCAGCTGATTTCTCTGTAGCTTGGGGACATGTTGTGACCCTGCTACAGTTGGGTCACAGTGCTTTCCTTGGCTCAGTGCCAGGGAAGGTAGGCAGTGATCAGGGTCCAGGGATCTTAACTCACTGTGCTCTCCTGTCCAGCTCTCCAAGTGTGCACATGAAGTGACTAGGGCTTCTACGTGTTCTTCCAGTCGAATCCACTAACTTCATTATATGTGAAGGAAAATAACATTTCCAAGCAACACAAGTTTTGTTCATTAATCTTAATATTTATTCATTTTGGGGAATACTGTATTTAAAGGTTTTAAAGTGGCATAAAGATAATGTAAAATAAGCTATTTTATATTTTCAAGAAGGGTAGAAATGAATTTTTCATAAAACAGTGATTCTTTATATGTCATATGCAGGCCTTGAATATTAAATGTAGAATTTGTTAAAGGCACTTGTCGTAGAGTTTTATTCTAATACGGTCAATTTGTGTTTACTGTATTTATTGTGGGGGTGAGAGGGTGGCATTGGGGATTTATTGAATCCGGGGCCTTGCACATGCTAAGTACGGTCTGTACAACTGAGCCACATCCCCAATTCCTGTTTTTAGTATATTTGAACAACCTTAATTCCTAAATCAAATACATATCTGGGCCACCAGGATGTCATTGTGTGCTTTTTGTTGGCTACCACAGCTTAGGAGACCTAAGTTTGTGACTATTTAAATTTCTTGTAATACATAGCCGTTACATATTATCAAAGTAGCGCAATCTTAAATGGATTGCACCTTCGTTATGAAGAAAGCACGAGACGGGACTGAAGACGTGTGCTAGGTGTGTAGGGGACCCTGTGTTCCGTCCCCCAGCGCCAAGAGCACCTGCCCGCTGCACCTGCTACCGCGAGCGGAGGGTGCAGGGAGGCACGTGCGCACTGCACCCTGGAGACAGCCGGACTGACGAACTAGAGAGCGAATCCCTTGGCCTTGGGAGCCAGAGTGCCACGGCTGGAGACGGGCAGCACCCTGCAGCTGATGGACTTTATTCCGTCAGTCCCCAGAGGCTCAGGAATGTCCGGGGCCAGCGGCCGCCCGGGGCGAGGAGCCTGGGGAAGCCGCCCCGCCCTCGTCCTGCCCCGCGCCCCTCCTCCCTGCGCGGCCCCGCCCCGCCTGCGCGGCCCCGCCTCGTCACCGTCCTCCCCGCGCGGCCCCGCCCCGCCTGCGTGGCCCCGCCCCTGCCCTACGCCCCTCCTCCCCGCGCGGCCCCGCCCCCGCCTGCGTGGCCCCGTCCCGCGCCGGTCCTCCCCGAGCGGCCGCGGCCCCGCCCGGAGGCCCCCGCGCTCGCGGCGCCCGTCGCCCTGCTGACGTCACGGCCGGCGCTCTCATTGGCCCATTTCAATAGTCGCGGGATACTTGAACTGCTGGAACAGCCGCCGCACGGCGGGCTGCGGCTGCACCTCGGGCGTCGCGCCTCCGCGCCCGGCAGCGCCTGCTCCACCCTCGGCGCTCCCCTGCGTCCTGCGCGGGCCCAACCGGAGAGCGCGGCGGCCAGGCTGGCTGGGCCGCGGCGGGCGGCCACGGCTGGAGCGTCGCGGGCGGGCGGGCGAGCGCACGCTGCTTGGCGCGCGGGCGCATCCGCCTCGCGCCCCGGGAGCCGCGATGTTGGGCAGCTCGGCGCCGCGGCCTGCGGCCCGCGAGGCGGGCTCGGCACTGCCCGCGCTGCCGCCGGCCGGGCTCCAGGAGGACCAGGAGAACATCAACCCGGAGAAGGCGCCCGCGCCGCAGCCGCGCGCCCAGGCCGCGCTGGCGGTGCTCAAGGCCGCGAACCCGCGGTGCCCCGCGCCGCAGCAGAGGCCCAAGACGCGCCGGGTAAAGGCTGCGCGGGGTCCGCGGAGGGCGGCCGGGCGGGGCGGGGCAGCGGGGTGGAGGGCGCCGCCGCGGAGCTTCCTCCATTATTCTTAGCATGCTCGGCTGCAGGCGTCGTGCTGTAGGCGACGGGTGAGATCGAGCCGTGCGGCGCGAGCTGCTCTCCCAGCCCTGAGCCTTTCTCCGCTGCTAAACTGCAGGCACTGCCCTGGGACAGGATCCCCTCCCCGCCCCACCCATCTGCTTAAAGACATAACCTCTGTTTTGGGAAGGGGGCTGAAAAAAATTTTGCTTTCGGTAAATTCCGCCATTTTAGCCGGATTTGCTCTGTTGCTCCACCCTGGGGTGAAAGTGGTGAATGAGTACTTTTTTTCTCTTTTCCTAAACTTACGCATTGGCCTGACACCCCATCCTTCTTGAAGCCTTGGTTATTTTCTAATTCCACTTAGTCTTTGTAGGAATGCCTGTGATAAGTTGGAACATCCCTTCCATCTTTATTATTTGCAGCAGAAAGTTTAAATTTCCTGATAAGAGTATTTGGTAGTAGAAGCAAATTCTGAGATCTATGAGGGGAAAAAGATAAAACTCCATTGAATAAGCTCCAAGCCTGTTATTACTTTCCCTTTAGATCGCACCTCTAAAGGATCTTCCTGTAAACGATGAGCTTGTCACTGCTGTTCCTCCTTGGAAAGCAAACAGTAAACAGCCTGCATTCACCATTCATGTGGATGAAGCAGAAGAGGAGACTCAAAAGAGGCCATCTGAATCTAAAAGAACAGAGTGTGACGATGTCCTGGCCTTTACCACAGCTGCTACTTTACCTGGACCAAGAAAACCCTTGGTGCCTCTGGATTATCCAATGGATGGTAGTTTTGGTAAGTTTTAAAGAATGTATTGAATTAAGGTAACTGATTGGATTAATCACATTTTGCATTTTAAGACACACTCGTACCTATTTGTTGTAACACTGTGTTAAAGGTTACTATAACAGGCTTAGAGAGGACATGATCTACCCTACTCTCACCCTAATTGACCTAGTGACCTAGAGAAGGACCCAGACCCTGTGCTCCTTTGGAGACACTACCAACTTAATTGGCATATTGATTAATTAGATCTCAAATACTTAATCTGATCCCCTGTTTACTTACTTGAGAGAATGGACTTATCAGATACCACTTCAGAGAGTACTATTTGAAGACATGATCTTAAATAGTTATATCTAACATATTTTTCTCTAAAATCATTCTAAGTGATCATATGAAAGAGACACTGTCCTGTAAGTTGGTAGCTGTACCATGGCTGTTTTCCCTCACAAATATATAGTAGCTGGCTGTAGACAGCCCTGTTTACAGTTTTGTGCTCTTTCTTTACTTTCTGGTAAAGTACTGATTCTAGCTGATGCCAATTGCACTTTGAAAATGTCTTGACTGTGGAGTCGGCCTTCTCTTAGGGAAAACCTTAGATATATCTCAAAACTTGGATAGTAACTGCTGTCCTAATAGAACCATATAACATTTGCTCCCTCTCATGGAAGATACTCAATTACTAGGAGATTAATACTCAATTTCCTAGTAGTGGCCTATCAACATTTGTCTCATTAATTAGAACCATTCTAAAGCTATGTAAATAGATACTAAACCCAGAGTAAAATATTCCATGTACTTTGCCATGGGAAGCCCTTTTAGTTGAATGACATAAATGCTTTGGTAGTATTAGACTCCTTATAGGGGTCAGTCATTTTTAGCTACTAAATCAAATGGAAACAATCTTGTCTTTTGAATTCCCAGAGTCGCCACACACTATGGACATGTCAATTGTATTAGAAGATGAAAAGCCAGTGAGTGTTAACGAAGTGCCAGACTACCATGAGGATATTCACACGTACCTTAGGGAAATGGAGGTGAGGGCCAAGTCTACTTTGTGTGCTGTATTTACTAAATGCAGCTGAATGAAATCAAGAGAATGGTGTTTGAGCTCTCTGATTCCTAGTGAGTTGCTCCAATGCTATACTGACGTTTACAGCATGCAGATCTTTGTTGATGGTGGATGCTCTAATTGCAGTCTTAACACTTCTAACCTTTCCTCGACAGGTGAAGTGTAAGCCTAGAGTGGGCTACATGAAGAAGCAGCCAGACATCACTAACAGTATGCGGGCTATCCTCGTAGACTGGCTGGTTGAAGTGGGAGAGGAATATAAACTACAGAACGAGACCCTGCATTTGGCTGTGAACTACATTGACAGGTTCCTCTCGTCCATGTCGGTGCTGAGGGGGAAGCTTCAGCTCGTGGGCACGGCCGCCATGCTGCTAGCCTCGTAAGTCCAGCTTGGTGTTGTTGGCTGCCACCTTCCCATGCAGGGAATGTCATCTCAGCTGTGACCTGGCGTACAGCACAGGGCGGTCAGCAGGGATGGTAGTGGCAAGGGTGCTGGGGGCCACGAGGGTGACATTGCTCTAATCCACACCACTAGTTTCCCTAGAACTGGATTTCAGGGCACCTCCAACGAGCATGAAAATATGCAATTTTCAATGATGGGATTACAAAGCTTGGACATGTGGTTGCTTCCACAACAGAGTGCTTTCTGGCACACAGGTGGGATCTTCCCTCTGCTGACATGAATATGGAATGTAAAAGGGAAACATCAAACGTTTATTCACCTAAGTTTTTAGCTACTTGGTGGGCTCTGGCATCGCTCCTGTCCTGGGAAATTTCATGCCTCTCAGGTCTGTGCTGCACTGGGAGAAGAATGTCACAAGTCCTGTTTGATTTGGGTCTTTCAGTAGTGGTTGGAAGTCTGATAGAAACAATGGTCAAGTTTCAGTGAAATGCAATTGGTGAAGAGTGGGTTTGGGGGTCATTCTGTGTATTCTGCAAATGGGACTGCAGAGCTGGGAAGCTTGCCTCTCTTAGGACTTACTATTTAAACTTTTTTCATTGTAGAAAGTTTGAAGAAATATACCCCCCAGAAGTAGCCGAGTTTGTGTACATTACAGATGATACCTATACCAAGAAACAGGTTCTGAGAATGGAGCACCTAGTTTTGAAAGTCCTTGCTTTTGACTTAGCTGCACCAACAGTAAATCAGTTTCTTACCCAATACTTTCTACATCAGCAGCCTGCAAACTGCAAAGTTGAAAGTTTAGCAATGGTAAGTTACTTTCATTTTGTTGGAGATTCCTATGTAATAACTGGGGGTAAGCACAAGTTTATTCTATCGCTTTGCTCGAGATTTGGCATTCCAGGGACAGATTAGTGCTGCAGTACACAAAAAAGCCTACCATTGTCAAAAGAAAGAATATGGTTGGCCTTCCATATCTGCAGGCTGTCCAAATTCAACCAGCCATGCAGTGAGAGTTTTTTAAACTGCATCTATACTGAACAAGTTTAGACCTTTTTTTCATTGTTCTCTAAACAATAACTATGTAATATTTACATTAAGAATTATAAGTAACCTAGAGATGATTTAAAGTATACAGGAGGATGTCTGTAGGTATATGCAAGTGCTAGACCATCCCTATATATGGGACTTCATCTGCTGGTTTGGTGTTCAGGCGGTGGGTGGGTGGGTGGGAGCTGGAAGCAGTTCTGCATGGACCCTGAGGGACAACTGTGTATTGGGAGCACTAGGAGTAGTGGTTTGAGGATGAAGTCGTGGGAAATGGCAGGCAGGAGCACTGTCTTTAGTTGTGAGAGGGAGTGCAGGGTGAGAGTGGAGCAAGGCACTGGTGGTGGGTGGGCTCACAGAGGCTGTGGGGTTCAGGGTTGTCACAGAGACAGTATCAAAGACAAAAAAATTAGGTCAGAAGGCGAGGGTCTGAGGTTTGAATTTCTAGAGCTCTTGATGACCAAGTGTTTGTCGTTCCAGTTTTTGGGAGAGTTGAGTTTGATAGATGCCGACCCATACCTGAAGTATCTGCCATCGGTCATTGCTGGAGCAGCCTTTCACTTAGCACTCTACACAGTCACAGGCCAGGGCTGGGTAAGTACAACACGCCTGCGCATCCACCAGGACTGGGAGGTGGTGCCAGATGGGCTGGAGCCGCCCGAGGACCCGGGCTGTCCAGATGGTCAAGTACTTCTTCCGTTTAAGGTATCTCACCTATTGAACCGTGTGTCAGGTGAAGGCCTAGTTAAGCTTGGATGTGAAAGGTGTGCTTAGAGTTCAGGCCACGTGGGGGTTGCTGTGAACAGTGTTGCTGGGGAAACTCAAAATGGGTCAAGTCAGAGATGGAATGGTGGCCTGAGAAAAGGGACTTCCTAGTGGGTGGTGGTGCAGAGCAGCGCTGCAGTGGGACTCCAGGCAACTGCCGACTCGCCGCACCTAGTGCTGTCACCAGCAGCTCTGGTTCTCTGCCCCTGTAGCCTGAATCACTAGCACAGAAGACTGGGTACACCCTGGAAAGCCTCAAGCCCTGTCTCGTGGACCTCCACCAGACCTACCTCAGAGCCCCACAGCACGCGCAGCAGTCCATCAGGGAGAAGTACAAGCATTCAAAGTAAGAGCCGAGCTTCCAGGTCGGGACACTTGACTTCATTAGAGCACACGGGGGGTCTGCCACAGCTTCTTTAGGGAGCTGTTCTCGGGCTGGGGGTATCGTGGTGGACTACCCGCCTAGCACAAGCCAGGTCCTGGGTTCCATCCCCAGAACCACCAAAAAATAAAACAAAAAACCTAATCTCTTTAGTGGCGTCTGGAGAAGGTTGTAGATGATGCCTTGTCTTGCAGCTGGGGGTGAAGGGAGAGGAAGGGGGATCAGACAGCGATTCTAAAATCAACCTAACCAGACAGACAGCAGTGGCATTTGAGTGCCCAGCACACACAGTACTGCATGGTCTCCTTTGCCAGTGAACATTTACTAAAACACTTTTTTTAACTGACAGGTATCATGGAGTTTCTCTCCTCAACCCACCAGAGACACTAAACGTGTAACGTGGAAGACTGCCTGTTTTCTAAGATGTAAATCACTCAAGAGTACATGGTGTACAGTTTTTATCTTAGGTTTTAATTTCACAATCATTTCTGAACATAGACGTTATGGTCAAGGACAAATTATGGTATCTATTACTTTTTTAATGGTTTTAATTTGTATATCTTTTGTACATGTATCTATCCTAGATATTTTTGGCTAATTTTAAGTGGTTTTGTTAAAGTATTAATGGTGCCACCTGTCAGGATAATAATAAATTGACTTGGAAATCTCTGACTTAGTTAATTGAGGTTTAATATGACTTGTTCCAGATTCTCTTAGAAAAGTTCACTTGTTTATAGTTTGTGCAATGGGGAGTGAGGAGCCTTCCTCTAAAAACTGAAATCATTTTAGGAAAACACCCTCAAAAATTCTGAAATTCATTTCCTCAACTGGACCAGTCTGCTGACTGTCGGCTAAGCATAGCTGGAGCAAACCTATGCCTTTCCAGTGCAGCGAAGACCCTTGGACTTGGCTCTGTATAAATACACTGCAGCAGCCTCTGAAAGTGACTTTTAATTCCTCATCAACTCTGTACTTTGCCCAGGTCACAGTTATTTACAACTTAAGAATCTGAAATGACAAAAACTCAGAAGAGGATAAAAATGGTCTGGGAAGCTTTTGTGCACGTGAACAGACAAAAGTTCGTTTTAAAGCTAACATTAAAACTAATCAGGCTTTACAATGGAATTGTGAAAAAAATACCCAGAGTAGTTTGCACTGAATAAATTATCCTTTTAATAGCTATATATGCAAATATACAATAATGTTAGTTAACAATTCTCTTCTTTTTTCTTTTTTTGGCTGGCTTTTTACTTGGTGCTTTTTCTTGTCTTGCAGTGACGGTCTGTGTTCTGTGAATAAAGTAACAGTTCACTAAGAGTATGCTTGTTGAATTTGGATCATTAAAACAGGGCTTATATTTTCCAGTAGGATATACAATGTGGCAGCTGAGAGAGAGAAAGAACTTTGAAAGGCGTCCCATGTTCACAGAATTAGGTGCTGACTTATAAATCAGAGTGAATAAACCACAAAGAAAAGAAAAAAAAGGGCTGTTCATGGGAGAAGGGTCCAATGGGTGCAAAATCAGGGCAGGCAGGCTGAAAATCTGTTACCTTGTTTTCTTTGGATTCTTGTCTGGTTCTAAGATGATCACTTCTTCTTCTTCACTGTCTGAGAGTACTATAGGGGCATCTTTAAGAAAATAGCAAGAAAGCAATGTAAGTGTTCTCTCAAATTTCCATGAGTTTATGTCGGCTTCCAAAGCTCTACTCCACAGAGATCTCCAGCTACTCTGGTGGTTAACAGATAAACTTTGTTCTTTACAAATCTTTAAGTTGTTCCTTAGAGCTCAGAAAAACTCCTAAAAATTCTTATTTCCTAAGTTGTGTATGGCTGAACACACCACAGGAGAATTCAGGGGGAAATCCATGCAGCATCTTACAGATCCAATCTGGAGATGACCTAAAGTCAGGACTCCAGCTAAGCTGTTTGTGCTGCTCTAGCTAAGAAGGCACAAGATCCATCTTGGCATCTGCTGTTTTTATCTTCCATTATAAACACTCAAAAATCCCTAGAAGCAGAACTGTTGGGTCAAAAGGCACATTCCAAGATATTTTTACCAAATCCCTCCAGAAATACTATTGCAATTACTCTAAGAAGTGGCAAATGATAAAACACATTTCCCATTCATCTTGTCAATACTGGTATTTAATACAGCCCGATCAGTAACCAAAATATACTGTTATTTTTTCCCAATGTTAACAGGCCATTTTGTATTTTCTGAGAGCTGCTTCCTATCTTTTGTCTATTTTTCTCCAGAAAATTAATAATGAATACACACACACGTTAACCCTTTTCCTAGCTGTAAAATGTGTAGCTATTTAATATGTATAAGTGCAAGGACACCAGCTCTGGAAGGAGCAAAGAAATGGCAGCAACAGTCATCAGTGAGGAATGGTTAGGCCTCCTGGGTAAATGCAATGGCACTGAATTCTGTGCCTCATGTAAAGAGGAGGCGCCACACATGCTGATTGGGAAAACGTGTGACAAATCCCTGAAGCAAGCAGCTTATTTTATTAAACAGGTACCTGAAACAAGCTTTGGAAGAATAACACCAAATAGAAGTAGCCACTGGGGAAGCTGCGTAAGTTCCCACCAAGGGGGAGTTTTCTCCTCACCCATTTAACAAAACTTCTGCCCCGTGAAGCCATTCCTGATCTTACGTGGGCCAGGCCAGAATTTGGTATTCTTAAAAGCAAAAAGATTCATAGACAAAAACCAATGTCTTCATTTCCTCGGCTTTTAGAATGCAAGGTATAAGACTGCCTATATTTCAGGCATTTCTAGAATGTCTGTATCCTTTTAATTCTTCACTAATAATGGCAACTACTAGCCACATATGGCTATTTAATTTTGTTAGCTAAATTTAAATTGAGTTCCTCAGACAAAACAATTTAGATGTTTAGTAGCAGCCACACGGGGCTAGTGTTCTACACAGACACAGCACTGCTTGTTGCACAGTTTGTACTATGTGATGTAATGTGGGCTTTCTGAGTCTAGAAACTACAAAAACCAGAAACTCATTCCCTTTAAACTAGCCCAGACAGATGTATGTACAAAAGACAAAAAAATTTTAATTAAAAATGTCATAACTTCATATGCTAAAGTGTACCACTAAACAAAAATGAACATTCCTTAAAAAAAGCTTTGATGTTTATGTTGCAATTAGCCTCATTTGGTTGAAATTTAAATCACAAAATATTTAGCCCCTCCAAGAAAAGGTCACCTACCCCTTGGAAAAGGTCGCGTAGCCACATCTAGATTTTTCCAGAGATCTCCACACCTATCCGTTACATACCTACATACTCAAGGCACACACTTCTTGTAGATGGTTGTCTATAATACTCCTTACCTGCACCACATAAACGCCATACTGCATCACCTACCTTGGCTTCCAACATCGGAAACTTCTGCCGTGTCCATCTTCATGTCGAGAAGGGCAGCTTCGTCACTGCCACCTTCGTCCTCACCTTCCTTCTCGGAGTCTTCAAGTGTACCCCAGGTGTTTTCTACTCCCTCTCCGATCTGGGCAGTTCCAGGAGTCCACAGCACAGGCTCAGCAACACTTCACAAGTTAAGAAAACTGAAGAGCAAAAGTACTGCTACTTGAACTGATGAAAATCTTGTACGACTTATTCAATTATTCCTCAAATTCTCAGAGAAAATAATTCAGAATTTTACGAACAGTGTTAAGAGAAATAAAGACATTTGAGATGTAAATTTAGTGAACAAATACTTTTAAGAATAATGTATAATAGTGCATAAAGTAACCTGACCATGCCATTGATATTAAATAACAATTTTTCAAAGGAAAATGAAAATGCTTTAAAAATATTTTTTGGCAGTGCTAGGGATGTAACCCAGGGCCTTGCACATGCTAAGCAAGTGCTCTACCACTGAACCATATGGCCAGTCCCTAAATGGTTCTCACAATAGAGAATTTTCTGATTCTTAAAGAAAAACTGAAGAGAAGCTAGATGTTAAACTCTCAACTTAATATGACTCACATTACTTTCTTAAGTGTTTTTCCTAACAGTATTTCAGAAAAGAAATGTCAGTATGCATACACAACATTAGTAAAGCCAAAAGTGCTGTCAATCTTGTTACTACACAAACCATGCAACAAAGATACACTTCTGAAGGAGGCTCGGCTTCAGCGATGATTTCTTCTGCTTTCTCCTCTACATCTGAGGTATCAATGGGGGCCTTTTCCATTTTAAATGCTGTGATTCTTTGATTTGCTATAGATTCTGCAAAGCCAAACTTTCCACCTTCTTTCCTATATGTGGGTTTTTGTTGTGGGTGGGTGGACAGAGAAGATAAAAGACAGATGAAAGAAAAGACAAAAAGAAAAAGTATTTTATCCTTCGGTGGGTGAGAGAAATGTTGGAATAGTTTATCTAACTTATGCCTATCAAGGAAATAATAAATCCCTGTAATTATCATTTATGGAACCATGTACCAGGTATGTGCCAGGTGCTTGCAGGACATTCTCTGATCCTCAAGTTAGCCCTACCGGGAAGATATTAGCCTCACATGGTAGAAAAGTCCTAGATTACATATCTTGTGTGAGATAAGTAAGCAGAGACGGGACTCAACCTATTTGTGTTCTTTCCATTAACTGAGTTAGCAGATTTCAAGGGAATGTGTATTTTTAAATAAAAATCTTATGGATTTCTCAATAGAAGTTATGTTTAAAAACTGGAGTAAAACATAATAGAGTCTAATCAACTTTCAAAAACACAAGTAGTATATTCAATTGAGGTTAACAAATAAGCAAAGATCAAGTGTGAAAATTACATGGTTGACCTTGTACAAGAAAGGCCTTTAGAAAATATGTACAAAAAGACCACTTAGTTCTGAAAAAGTTAAACTTACCTAACTTTCTGGTCATTCTCCAGGGCTTTCTGTATTAGCTCTGTAATTTCTGCTACTTTCACACCAGCTATTTTACTGCATCTCAAAACCTATTTGTAAGAGTGAATTCTGTTAAAGACAACCAACCAAATGGCTTTCCATAAACTACAACCATGAGATGAACTTTTCTATTTTTATAATTTAAGTGTTCCCAAATATGAAAAAAATGCACTGTTAACACAAGTTAAGGCAAGACGAAAGAGCTGTGTTACCATGGGAAGGACCACTGCACTGAGAACAGACTTTCTTACTCGACGTCTAAGATACCACAGGAAGGGCTGCAGACCCTCTGCTCAGGTTCGCACCTTCCCACAACTGACCCACAGAAACAGGAACCTGGCTAGTGACTGCGGTGCTGGTGATGATGACAGCCACGAGGGTAACAGAAACCAGTGTCCCCTGAGCACTTAAGGTATGGTGCACACTGCTACATACCTGCTCTATCCTCTCATCCTAATAGTCAGTTCGCAGTAACATCATTCCCTATTTTACAGAAAACAAACAGGCCCAGAGGCACGACACCGTCTGCCCAGTTAGCACAAGGCAGAGCAGGACGGGAAGCATGCCAGCCCCCTTGCTCTCGTCCACCCACTTTCTAGGCCACACAGTCACACTCTACAAGTCTCCAAGTGAATCTGCCATGTGGGTGAGTTTGAGAACAACTGCTCGTTGTACCCAAATTCTACAAGTAAAACTATCTTCTTACCTCATTTCTACATTTTGTCATTTAAAAAAAACATGAATCTTTACTGAAAGAAAAAAAAGTGTTCCTCTAGTTGGAAGGGCCAGACTCAGGATGGTCAGACATGGGAGCAGCCAGAGATGGAGAACACCCATGTCCAACATCAATAGAATGGAACAACTGTACTGAAACCAGATTCCCACACATCCTAGGATCAATCGATCAAGTACCCTCACTGGCTTTTGGTTAAAAGACAAGAAAAAGCTTCTAAAAAGAAGAGAACTATTCTTAAAGGCACATTAGTCAAAGCACTAACTTGATCTTTGAGTAGCATTATCCCACCACTGGACTGGATGGTACAAATCTCTCGATGCTTATTCATGGCAATCACCAGCAAGCCATCCATTACCCGTTCTTCTCGTTCATTGGGATCCACTAAGAGATACATTCTGAAAAGAACATTAAATGATCCTGTACAAATCTGAGGCTAAATGCTTGTCCTTTTTAGAGTAATGCAATTTTTTTTTTAAAAGACAGCATCAATGATCAACACTAAAGTTGTCTAAGCCTGTAGGTATGAGTCACTTTAATGAGACAGGAGTCAAGTACATGTTTTTATGAACACAAATGCTTAAGTGGCTATTTCTGGCTATTGCCATGAAATCACACTAAGATTGGATTAATTGTATTTAAACAATATATAATCCAAACCTAATACTATCTCTGATTAAATGACTTCTGGCTCATTAATAAAAACTAGGATACCATTAAATTAGTTAATTTTAAAGCTGTTACAACATCCTGTTCTAGATTCTGCTAATAGTACATTGAAAGAAGTAGCATTTTGCACCATCCAATACACTAGTTTGTACTCAGATGAGATTACTAAGCTCTTGCAATGTGACTAGTCCAAACTGAATACGTAGAATACTATATTTCAAAGACTTAATGGAAATTAAAAAATGTAAAATTTTCATGAGTAGTTTTAAATACATCAAGTACACACTAAAATGAAAATATTTGGCATGTTTTAGGTTACGTAAAATATATAAAAATTAATTCTGTTTCTACCTTATCAATGTGACTTAGAGAAAATTTTAAATTATTTATATAGCTGGCATTTTATTTCTATTTGACACTGCTGGTCCAGTTCCCTGTAATAAAATTCTACATAACAATGGCTAGAAGTTGAGATCTTTTCTTTCATTATTATGCACAACACTATTACTGCACATTTTTACAGCTGTCCTTTTTTTGAAGAGTTAAGGCTCAAGCTCTCACTTACAAGCACCATCACGTGGACCTAAAAGACTCCAGGTTTGCTGCTGTTGGAGCAAACTGTTTAGCAATGAGTAGAACAGAACGCTGGGGAGCCAAAGGGAACTGGATGATCTCTGCTGTGAATCATTCTCTTTTGTGATCTGCTCCTAGAACTAACATAGCTCCAACATCCACAGTAATTCTTAACCCTACTTTCCCAGATTAGAACCTAGCATATACTTCTAAGAAAGGCAAGGTGCTACTATGCATGGTTAAGTTCATCATTCTAAACATACTACAAAAAAAAATACTGAGAAGTGTTTAGTATAGAACTGTTTTGGTACTTGTACTGAGAAAGCTCTCTGCCAACTAGTGCCCTTAGGAGGAAATATGAGGTGCTACGATATTAAAAAGGGTCCATTCATTTGCCTGACACACTTAGCTGTAAGTTTATGATTTCTGCCCATGACAGGGCAAGACTTACCCTTGCTGGAAGAAGGCAAAACTGACACAAATGGGCATGTGGTGGATGCTCAAGGGCACAGGATCACGCTCTTCAGGGGCATACTGTTTCAGAAGAAGGACTTCAATAACCACACTTAAGTTCTCAATACACAAAATATCACCATGTGAATCAAGTAGTAAACAATGAAATTCCTTCAGTCCTTGGTCAGGACCTATTTCACTTTTATAATTACCTGTTTGACTTTGCCACTCAGATTCCTCAAAATTTATGCATTTTTGAAAAACCTTTATTGAGGTATAACTTGCATCCCGTAAAATCTACGTCTCCTAAGCATGATCCATTTTTAGCAAGTGTACAGGCATGCACTATCCCTGCCTTCCCTCTGTGCATTTCCACTACCCCACAAAATGCCCCAAGGCTCTTCAGTAGCTCATTCTCACTCCCACCCACCCCCAGAGCAGGTACTGTCTGATCTGCTGTCTGATCAATACACCTCTGCTCCATGTTCTATACAGATGAATCCAGTGATCTGCAGTCACCATGCCTGCTTCTTTCGGCTTGGCATATTTCATCCCCCTTGCAGCAGTTATCAGCAGTGGACTGCGAGGTAGATCAAACACGTCAAGTTCTCCATTGTGTGAATATACACTGTGCTTATCCATTCACCAGCTATGAACATTTGCATGCACCTTTCTCAGGAATCCATGCTTATTCCTCCTACAGATTCCTACACATACAATTGCTAGAAAATTTTCCCCCCAATTCTAAGCCATTTAACTTACTTTAATGTTACAAGGTCAAATGTGCTGAAAGATGTACATGTTAGAGGAATAATTTATTCTTCCACTGTTATTTTTCTGAATATAGGATACTGTTTACATTTAACATTTTAAGAAACTGCCAAACTTTTTCAACACAGCTGTACCATTTTACCTTCCCATCAATACTACTATAGAATCTTTTAAATGATTTCTTTTTCAAGTTTATTAACTGCTCTCTACTTTTAGCTTTTTTTTTTTTTTAATTTTCTATAACCAATTACCTTCTCTAAAGGAACATTTTCTCCACTGTTAATAAACTCTACCTTGAAGTCTATAAAGAGGATGCTCCAATCTAGTTTTATAAATACAATTTTTGGAAAACTTGGGCACCTGATGTTTCCTTTTGAAACTTCAGGGTTCAAATTATGACTAGAGTCCATTTCCATTATTATAGTATATAATTTATATAAATAAAAACTGAGCCAGGTGCAGCAGCGCATACTTGTAATCCCAGTGGCTCGGGAGGCTGAGGCAAGAAGATCTGGAGTTCAAAGCCTGCCTTAGCAATAGCAAGGCACTAAGCAACTCAGTGAGACCCTGTCGCTAAATAAAATATAAAACAGGGCTGCGGATGTGGCTCAGCGGTGGAGTGCCCCTGAGTTCAATTCCTGGTGCCCAAAACAAAACAAAGCAAAAAAAAAAAACCTGTCATAACACAAAAGTTGAGCAACAAAGATCCGTGATTTTCAAAATGTGGTCCCCAGACCAGCAGCATCAGTGTCAGAAGTGCAAACTCCCACCTCAGTCCTACTCTGGAAGTGAGGCCTGGCCTTGTGTTTCACAAACCCCTCCAGGTGTTTCGGATGGACTCCTGCCATCTACTTTGCTTAATGAACAGAAGTCGTGGAAAGAGAGGTGAATGTGCAGGACCTCAGTCCTGCTGCGTTACTGCATGCTTCTCACAGGGTAAGCATCTCACAGTGCTGAGAACCACGCATTTTTCATGTGACCTCCTAAACATGGGCCAACAATTTCACCTAATATTCAATCCAAAGTAGTAGTTATTGCATTCTATTCCGGAAAACCAAGCTTGTAACAGACATCTAGGTAAGGAAAATTTTGCTTTGTGTATATTCCAGAACCTATGGAATTGCCATCTACAACGTGACTTTATAAAAGCAAGTTGTCTGCACGTTTAGAGTATCCACTCATCCACAGGGAGGGTCCTGGCTCAAATCAGGGGGGCTTACCAGGGTTACTTCATCTCCTTGGACAGAGACGTCAGGCCTTCGGAAGTGACACAAGGCCACGACCGCAGCAATGCTGGCAGTGTCGATGATATTTCCATCGTGATTTAATAAATGCAGGTCCACACGTATCTGCCAGACCTAAAGGCAAGATGAAGGTAAAAATAAACCCAACTAAACAAAACCAGTGGTTATTTAGCATGAACAATAACACTGTGTTCAATTTTCTTTCTTCCCATTAATTCTTCTATCAATAAAAATGCAGAAAAATTTAAACCCTCCCAAAAAAGCAGATCTGAGATACTAATAGTTTACCTTTCTATGAGTCATTAGACAAAAGTAAACTACACAGTCTAAATAAAAGGAATCATTCCAGTATTTATATCTAAGATTTTCCTAACTCCAAAACTATGTTTTTATCTGCTAACTTATAAGTCTCAAAGTCTTAGGTTTTAAATGATAATAATGATTACCTTAAAAGAAATGCAAATTAAAGTGTCATTCAGCTACAGAATATGGCAAGTTAAGTGACTTCTTTGGAGTAAAAAAGCTAACAAGACACTCTCATCAAAATAAAGTTCTAATATCCTCGTGCAACACAATTTTTTGACTAAAATTTCCAACGTAAGCCCTGGCACAGATTCACTGTGTTAATCAATAAACCTATCCACATGAAGGATTCACTGTGTTAATCAATGAACCTATCCACATGAAGGATTCTATCTGTTCTTCATCCATAAAAAAGGAAAGCACTCCCTGCTCCAAGTCACCCAAAGTAAATGAGAGCTTATAACAAAGAGCCACTAGTTCCATGAATAAAACATTTTTTACACAAATCCAAGTTGCTACTTTGACCCTTTTAAGATGTTTTCTGGTGCCTTAAGAAAGAGATGGCAAAAAATTCTAAGGGCAGCACCTGGGAACATTTGAAGTGATATGAACCATTATAAAACTAAATTAACAGATGGTGTGGTGCTGCATGCCTGTAAACTGAGTGACTAGTGAGGCTGAAGCAGGAGAATCCCAAGTCAAGGCCAGCCTGGGCAACTGAGTGAAACCCTCAATAACTTTGTGAGATGCTGTCTCAAAATACAAAGCAAAAAGGGCTGGGGATGTAGCTCAGAGGTAAAGCACCCTGGGTTTACTCTCCAATACAAAAACATCTAAATTAGCCAAAGTTCTGAAAACAAAAGCATACATCTAGACACCAATGAATCAACAATATCCACCCTAAGATTAAGAATTCTGAGCATACTCCCCACCTTTTCACCAGCAACAACACAAAGAGATTCAGTGTCTATACACTTTGAATTTCTTAGACATCTTTCCAAGAGTCGATTCAACTTCACCAAGAGATCTGACTGCCTATGAAAACAGGAATGGGCTAAAGTCACCAAATGTAACACCAGGCATTAAAACAACAGCTCAGTGCTGTCAGGCTCTTCTACGGCTAAAGAGCGTAAGATACATAAGTAAATACCTGCCAGGCTCGAAAGCTGGAGCAGCCATCTGAGAGAGTTCAAGGTTAAAAAAAAGAATACCTTCTGTTGCCCGATTGAGTTTTGGGGAAACAAGTTCACAGGAAACCTGTCCAAGAACTCTGCAAAGATAAAGGCACAAAGCAGTGAACTAAATGTATCTCCTTTGCAATTAAAAAAGTAAGAAATACAGAACAATTTAGGTTAGCTCTTACTCTCAACAATATGCTCCACCGGACATGAGATAAAGACTACATATAAAACACATTCACAGGGCACATGCACAAGTGAACAACACTGCTACGCCTGGGAGGCTCCGCAAAAACAACCCCCACTGCAGGCTTTGCTGCCCCACGGACGTGAAGGAACCGCGGGGCTTTTGCGCCTCTTCTAAACACGCTGACACGCGACGGCGAGGAAACCTGGGCCTTCCCGAGGGTCTTCACCCGGCCGACATTCTCCGGCCCAGTGTCCTCACGACTTGCGAATTCTCGCTCCCGTCAGGAAGCAGGGAAAGTGGGCCGTGGCCGGCAGGACGCTCGGGACCTCCGCACTCCGGACGCGCACAGGGCGGGCAGAAGGGCCGGCCACGGGGGAGGCGCTCGCGCGGCCGCAGAGCCCGCGCTCCGGGGCGCCGCGCTCGCGCGTTACCTGGTCTTGCCGAGCTCCACCACGCAGCACCCGTAGTCCGCCCCGAAGGAGACCCGGATGCTCCTGTAGTCGTAGG
Source organism: Geosciurus inauris (assembly GCA_004024805.1). Lineage (NCBI taxonomy): Eukaryota > Metazoa > Chordata > Mammalia > Rodentia > Sciuridae > Geosciurus > Geosciurus inauris. The sequence continues at coordinate 90,895 of PVHX01004159.1, forward strand.
TCTGCCTGCCGTCCAGCCGCTGCAAGCACAGAGGGCCGTCACGCACCCGCGCGCTCAGACGCGGCGCCCGCCCCCGCCCCGCGGCCGCCTACCTTCTTCTCCTCGATGGCGCGGAGGAGGAAGCGGCGCTCGCAGTTCGAGAGCGGCGTCTCCTTCATGGTGTCTGGCCGCGGGCTCCGCGGGCACCGGTGTCCGCAGAGAAACCAGCGCGCGCCTCCAACCGCGGCGCGCTACATGGACGTCACGCAGCGCGCTGACGCCACCGCGGCGCGGCGGCCGCCCGTGCGCAGACTCAGAGCGGGCGGGGCCGGGCCGGGCTGGGCCGGCGCTCGCGGTTCCGCAGTGCGGCGCGCGGCCGGGAAGGCCTGCGGACTCCCGCACCCTGCGGGTCCCGGCCGACGCCGGTGGGCTGAGGGCCGAGCTGGGGTCGCCTGGCCTTCCTGCGGCTCTTCTCCGGCTTGGGGAAGGCGGACTGCTGAGCCTGTGCTGCGCGTCGCTCGCCTGCGCAGTGGCGGGGACAAGTGTGTTTTCTGTGCGGGCTGAGAATGGGCGCATGCGCGCAGCGGGCCCGTGTGGAGGAACCGTGCCGCCGCCTTCCTCTGCTTTGGGCGGCGGTGGCTCCGTTCGCTCTCTTTCGTCCCTTCTCACACTTGTTTTCCTGCAAGTGACAGGTTCTAGTCGTCGTTTGCACCCTTGCAGCCCCTGCGCTGAGTGTTTAAGAGGCCTGCTGTACCCCAAGAACAATCACCGGGCAGACGAGACCCTTTGTCTCCAAGGATTTACATTCGTTTGAAGAGATAATAAAAACGTAAACAACTAAAATCAAGCAATTTCACACACAGGCCAGCGTTTTCCAAGAACAGGGGCCCTATTTTAATATTTTCATAGGAGTCGTGGCAGGAAGAGGTGATTAAGAAAGGAAGTGTTCGAAGCCGGAGGAGTACTGTGCAGAGAGGTGGGGTGGACTCAGTCTGAGGACAGCACCTGTCAGGAGGGAAGAAGGTGGAGGAAAGCCATGTCTACCTACTCAGCTGATTAGTTTTCAAGACAGGAGGTCATGTGAATTAACGTGTATGGTAGTTTCACAGGAGAACTCCTGGTGAGTCCATTTACATCTGATTCGTAATTCTTTCAGGTGAAAAGGGACTTTACCAAAATAGTCTCTTCTTTTCTGGAAGGCAACTTGGTATTGGGAAGAGAGAAGCTTTTTCTAAATTTATTAAAAATTAATGTCTTAGTAAATGTTTCAGAAAAGTTATTTCAATTTGATTTGATTTCTACAAATAAAATCATTAAAATTGTTATTGTGGGTTAATTCATTGTAACACAAAGTACATGCTCACCCCTATGCTGGGTTTCCGTGGTAGGCCAAAAATGGCCCTTTCTAGAGATACCCATGTCCTGGTCTCTGGGAACTGAGTATGCTGTCATTTAAGGGTCTTGAGAGGACCATCCGGGGTTACATGGGTGAGTCCACTGTGGTTAACAGGGTCCTTGGGTGAGGGAGGCTGTGGAATTAGAAAGCGGAGAGAGGGTGCTGTGGCAACAGAAGCGGAAGTCGGGAGAGAAGGGTGCTGCACTGTGGGCCCTGAGGAGTGAAGGGGCCACGGACCAGAACTGGGCATGTCCAGAAGCGGCAGGAGGCAAGCGGATGGGTTGTTCTCCCAGGACCTTCAGAAGGAACAACTGCCTGGACACGTTTTAGATTTCTAAGCTCCAGAACTGTACGAATAAATGTATGTTGCTTTGGGACAGTAAGTTTGTGGTGATTTGTTAGAGCAGTGTCTTAGTCCAGACTACTTTACCAGTGTGCTCTAGATTTGGTGATTTATGAACAACAAATTCATTGCTCACAGTTTCAAAGCTGGGAAGTATAAGAGCAAGGTTCCAGCAGATTTGGTGTCTAGAGAGGATTTGCTTCTTTCTTCATAGATGGTTCTCTTGCCATGTCCTCATGGCAGGGGAACCAGGGAGCTCTGGGGTGTTGGGACACTAATCCTGTTCATGAAGTCTCTACCCCCATGATCTAATCGAAGGCCCCGCTTACCAGTACATCACATCAGGGGTTAGGATTTCAACAGTGGCTTGCCACAGACTAAATGTTTGTGTGTGGTGTGACTGGCATCAGCCAAGTTAAATGAGATGTGCTTACTTAAAATATTTCCATCTTGTTCTGCATTCATTTTGTAAAAGTAGCACCTTCATGATCATCAAGGTATATTTTAACATGATTTTTAAAAATTAATAGGCAATGTTAAAGCAACGTTAGGTTCACAACAAAATTGAGTAGTACAAACGGTTCTCATGCCCTTTCCTCCCGACTATGGCCTCCCCCAGTTGACATCCCTTACCAGTGTGGTACGTTCCTTACAAGGAGCCTGTATTCATTATCTGTTTTACAAAGCACAGAGAGATTGAATAATTTGCCCACGTTGGCAAAGCTAGAAAATCAGAACCAGGGTTCATATGCAGTCCTGTCTCCAAAGACTATGATACTTACTACACCATACTGCTTGAAAATGGGAATCCATTTCTATGCCAATTGTATTACCTTCACCCTTAATCCCCAACCATTTACTTCCTATCTTTATGGGATCTTAACTTTCTTCCTTAATTACTTTGCCAGCTGACATCTATGTAGAGAATAAAGCTGCTATTATTAGGTTACCTGAACCTGATTTCCTCTGCTTTGGCTTGACAACTAGAAGTAGGGCTTATTAATACAGAAACACGTGAGGTCTGACTACAGTACCAAAGCTAGGACACTGGCAAGAGTTAGTTTGGTACTGAGCTTTCCTTGGAAAGAACAGGAGTTGCACATTAGTTCAAAAGTGGTCCTTGACTGAGAGACTTAACAGAACATGTCATTTCTACAATGGTGGCCACTCTCCACTAGTGTTACTCTCCAGGGATGCTGTAGTTCTATCAATGATTGACTCTTTATGCAAATTAATGATTTAAGAGGGAAAGTTTCTACTTTATTTCTGCTACCTTTTTTACCCTTTCCTAAAGTTACCTAGGAAGGAAGCTTCGGTAGTTTCAGAAGCAGCAGCAGCAGAACCAAGACAACACCAGATGATGCAGCTCCCTCCAGGAAGGTGTCAGTAGCAAAAGCCAGAACATGGTATCCTGTGAGCTTACTTCCTTAGCAAGTAAAACGGGATTGTGTTGAGATGGTACTTCAGTGGTGGGCAGCCTCTGAGATGGTCCCCAGTGACTCTGGGTATTTAGGGCTTTATCCCATTGTTTCCCCCTTGAAAGGACTTGCTTCTGAGCAATAGAATACTTGAACCTTCAGGGACGTGGCACTTCTGTGATTAGAGTTCAAGAAAATGTAACTTCAGTCATGACAGCAGGCTCCCTGCCTTGCTGAATTTGATAAGGCAAGATTCCATGTAGGAGCTCATGTGCAAGGAGCTGAGGGTCTTCCCTAACCAGCAGCCTGGTAAATATCAAGGCCCTCAGTCCACAGCCCAAGAGGAATGAGAGCCTCCCAACAATCACAGACTGAATGTTGGGCTTGCCATGTTGAACCTTCAGCAGAGACCTCAGCCCTGACCGGTAGCTTGATGGTAGTATACTAGGTAAGAGGGACTCTTGAGCTCATCTAGTTAAGCTACACCTGGAATCCTGACTCTGAAACATAGAGGTGATATGTGTGTGCTGTCTTAAGCTGCTAAGAAGCAGCAAAACAAACTTCTCAGGTGAGCTTTCCTTCTGGATTTACAATTCACTGGTCTCATCTTGATGATAGTCCAAAAGAAAATCTCCATTTGACATTTTTTGTGCAACCATAAGGTCATCAACCTGATGCTAACATTTTTTGAAGGAATTTGTAGCACATAACACTAGACCTGTGTCCCTTAGGAGTGATTTCTTCAGTGACCAGGAATGTTTTAATGATCTCTAAGAGGTTGCCTGTATGGAAATGTATTTCAAGAATCTCGCTAACTCAAGTCAAGTACTGCTGGACTAGATCTGTACTTTTCACCTGGGCAGTGTGAACTGTGTGGGAACATGACTTCTGATGCACAATCAGAAAAACCTTGACCATCTTTGCTTTCATTTAAAAGAAGAAGGAAAAAACTGAGTTTGAAAGGTTTGTTTGTCAAAAGCCAAACAAAAGACTTTCAGCAATGGATTTTTTTTTTTTTTTTTTTTTTTTGTACAAGGACTTGAACCCAGGGGTGCTCTGCCACTAAGCTACATACCCAGTACTTTTTATTTTTTATTTTAAGATAGGGTTAAGTTCCTGAGGCTAACCTCGATCTTGTGATCCTCTTGCCTCTCCAGCAGCTGGAATTACAGGTGTGCACTGCTATCCGCAGCAAGCAATGGAAATTTAAATGTCTTTAAAATCTGATGATATTATCTGGAAATGAAGAATGATAATATAATCTTCACTATGAGCACACATCTGCAAAAGAAATTGTTTATACTCAAGAACTAGAAGGGAAAATTTAAATTACTAAGAGGTTATACATTAAGATTAAGGTGGTGTCTTTAATTTTTGTTTCTAGTATTACTGATAAAACAACATAACAAACCTAAAATAATCTATAAAAAATTCAGTCATTTTTGTAAGAATTTTTCTGTGAATCTACTATGTGTCAGGCTGTATTCTAGCACTAGGAAAATGTAGTAAAAATTTTAAAGTCTTTTGGAGCCTAATGTGGATAATAAAATAATCAACAAACAATAATGTCTGTCAATGAGGAGTGATGGAAAAATACAGCCTGCACAGAGGAAAGAGTGCTGGGAGTTTGCTCTGCACCTGGGGGATTAGGAGGCAGGTGCCTCTGGTGAGCAGGCAGAGTGGAAATGGAAAAAGCGGGATGAGTATCTAGGCAAGTGGACATTAGTGTTCAAATCTACCAAGGAGGCTGTTTCAGTCAGCTTTTTATTTGCTGTGACTGAAAGATCTGACAAGAACAATTTTAGGAGGAGAAGTTTATTTGGGCTCATGGTTTCAGAGGTCTCAGTGCATTCCTTGGGGCTCGAGGTGAAGCTGAACATCCCGGCAGAGCCAAACATGGTGGCCCTGCCTGTTATCACAGCAGCTCAGGAGGCTGAGGCAGGAGGATCACAAGTTCAAAGCCAGCCTCAGCAACTTAGCAACCTATGCCCTGTCTCAAAATAAAATCTAAAAAAGGGCTGGGGATGTGGCTTAGTGATAAAGTGACTCTGGGTTCCATCCCCAGTTCCAAAAGAAAAAAGAAAAAAAAATCATGGTGGAAGAGTGTGGCAGAGGAAAGCAGCTCTGACATGGCCCCCACCAAGCAAGGAGAGACTAAGTCAGCTCACCAAATATACACCCCAAAGGCACGCAGCCCAATGCCCACGTCCTCTAGCCACACCCCACCCACCTTCAGTTACCACCCAGTTAATCTCTATCAGGAGAGTAATTCACTGATTGGGTTAAGGCTTTAATAACCCAATCATTCACACCTAAACCTTCTTGCATTTTCTCGCATGTGAGCTTATGGGGTCACCTCACATCCAAACCATAGCAGAGTGTGTGAGGACGCTTGCTGGAAACCAGGCAACTGAGTTCCAAAGAGGCCACGACTTCCCCGGGGTTTGGGTGAGTTTCTGGTACACCTGGATGTGGTTTCATGAGAAGGAGTTGAGTGGGTAAAAAGTCCAGACTCCAGACCATGTTTTCTGGCTCAAATTCTACCTCAGCAACTCACCATCTGGGTGACCTGGGAGAAGTGATAAACCTCCCTGGGGTGGTGGGGGGCGGGGAGCTAATAATAATACCTCATCTTACAAAGAGGTAATGAGAATTAAATGGTAATTTGCAAGTGTACTTAAACAGCCTGAGCCCACGTTTAGAACAGATAACCATCTATTTCAATATTTATCTTTATTAAATGATGTCAACACATGGGTGCTCCTGAGGTACAACAATATGCCTTTTAAATGGAAGGGGGTTGCCTTCAGATTAGCAAGCCTAATTTCCTAAGAAACTTTCCTCTAGGAAAGTTTCAGCACAGAGCTAGCTTCCCAGACACGTTAGGTGTAACAGATATTATTAAAACAACAGTTGGTATAAAGCAATAGGGGTCAAGGGTTCTTTGAAATCAGCCAAGAACGATACACATTTTTTAAAAATATTTATTTTTTAGTTGTAGGTGGACAGAATATCTTTTTTTAAAATTTGTTTATTTATTTATTTACTTTTATGTGGTGCCGAGGCTCGAACCCAGTGCCTCATCCATGCCAGGCAAGTGCTCTACCACTGAGCCACAACTCCAGCAGAGATACATATTTTTTAAAAATTAATTTTTATAGGCCATGGGCTTTGACAACAGACGGCCCTGGGTTTAATTGCTACCTGGGGACTCTGGGGTCGTAGACAGTTCATGGATGGCACCTGTTGTCTTGGGCCACTAGGGCGGCTGCAACCCGGTGCCTAGACAGCGCAGCTTATTCTCACAGCTGTGAAGGCTGCACAGGCCCTGGTTTCAGAGGGCTGCCTGCCTGCCGTGTCCACACGGGGCCAACAGATCCGCCGTTGTGTACATCTTCTCATGAGGGCACTCTCCTGACCTAACTCCCTTTCACAGGCCCCATCGACGACCAGCATCACATGGAGGATCTGGGCCTCGACCTGAGTTTTGGGAACTCACATTTAGTCAATAGCACCACTCTAAATGGAGCCCGCTGACACTCTAAGGGATTTAATACGTACCAGACACTTGCCTCAGGTATTTACAGAAACTAATTTATTTCAACTTTGCAATCTCTTTGCAGGGTAGTTACTATTGTTATCATTCCACTTTACAGATGAGTAAAATTAGGCCGAAATTTATTTTCTCAAGGTCACTCAGGTCTCAAGGGACAGGAGCTGAATGCAGCCACACACGTGGATCAGCTGAGTGTCCGCTCCACAGGGAAGACTGAAACAAGACGTGGCCCGTGAACGCTGGCTCCGTGCAAGACTCAAGGGAAGGGGTGCGTGCATAGTTGTCGAGTGACTGACCTTGCAGAGTCCATGAGTTATTATAACTGGACCACCTGCCTATCTTATCATAGCTACAACGTCCAGTCGTTTTCCAGGGTCTGGGTTCCCCAGCGTTGCAAATTCACTTTTGCAGAACAACCATGTACTACGAGGACAACGGAGCATCAGGCACAGTTGGTTTGCCCAGAGCCCCTGCTGGCTTCCTCCTACAGCCCTGGTGCTTACTCCCACCTGCGGGGGCACCCAGGCTAGCCTGGCAGGGCAGCCAGAAGAAAGCTCGCCGCTGCACTTGGTTCACAGTGCTCCTTCTTTGCATTTTGGGGTTTTGGGGAACTAGAGTTCTCTTTAGGATGGAAACCCAACTTACATTTATCAGCGATAAAGATCATTAGAGATTTTCTACATAATTTCAGCTTTTTAATGAAAGGAATGAGAAGACTACATTGTCCTTGAAGAGCATTTAAATTATACAACTAGCAACTGATGCCTATTTCAAACCATAACTCTGTATCAAATTGTGGAGCTGATCCAACATAAAATTAGATTACTCATCTGTTAGAGAAAAGCTTCCAACAGGAAAATTTAGGTAGGACATGAGTCATAGTGTGACATTCTTATGCCCTGTAAATAAATTCTATTTCACTAATCCATATGTTTTGAAGGAGTTAAAAAATGAAAATATGAAATTTTTATATGCCTAACCCCTTCACGAATTAGATCTCATATATTTTAATTTCTCAGAGTTATAATTGGACTTTGGAAATAAGGCAGTCATTTCCTTTTCAGCAAATCTTTCCAATGACATTTTTTGCTTAATAAATACTTTGTGATCATTTAAGTGGAGCAAAAGATTAAGCTATGCATACTTTCCTTCTATTGCAATATGGTTTATATCCAGGTGGTGTAGTCCAAGGCAAAAATGAGTAGTAAAAGTAGTAGAAAAGTTTTGCAACATTAAAAGCTGCAGTTCAAGATCTCCTTTTTTAAATTTTCCAAGGAATATTTATTAGGAGATAAGAATTGAACTCCATAATTTCAGGGGGTCAGTTTAGCAGTACATTTCTACAACTGAGTTCTCAGAGAATGTGTTTTCTCCCCCTGAGAAGTCACAGTTCAACAGCTCAATCAGGGCACCACTGAGATGGATTTAGCTTTGGTCACAGAACTTGTAAGTGGCACCTCACGCCCTGTTCTTTCCTCTTTTACTTTTGGAGTGCGGGGAGCTGCAGATGAATCATAGAGCAACTAGAGAGCGGAGGTGGTAGGAGAAGAGCCACAGAGCAGGCCTAGGGGAGTCTTGGGGGCCACAAGCCTATGGAGCCTTGAGGATTTGAAGTCTGTTAGTGTGTGTATATAAGCGTCTGTCTCTGTGGAATTTGGATTGACTTACACCTCCTGTTGTTGAACTAGCGAAAACCGAGTGTCTTGCTTGATTTTTCTGTATAATTTGTCTTCTTAAAATATTTCCTTCCCTGACTCTTGTGACTTGCAGTTCTCTTGACTTTGCTACTTCTCTGGGCATTTGTTTTCAGTTCCTTCAGAAATTTCTCTTCCTCATGTCATCTCTTAAGCATCAGTGTTTCATGGGATTCTGAGAAAATTTCTCCCTTTATAATTCGTCCTGCTTTTCCCTCCTTGCTAGCAATTACCAGCGACATATGGATTACTTCCAAGTCTACTGGACTGGCCCAGACCTCTCTCCTGGGCTCTGGATGTTTCCAGATGTTCCACAAACATTTCAAATTCAGCATCACAACTGAACTCATAATATTTCTCCCAAACCTATTCCTCCTGTGTTCCCTCTGGTGAATGGCCGCGGACCGGTAGCCAATGAATCAAAGTGTCATCCTTTTTTGGTACTGGGGATTGAACTCAGGGGTACTCAACCACTGAGCCACATCCCAGCCCTATTTTGTGTTTTATGTAGAGACAGTGTCTCATTGAGTTGCTTAGCACCTCACTGTTGCTGAGGCTGGCTTTGAACTCACAATTCTCCTGTCTCAGCCTCCCAAAGTGCTGGGATGACAGGTGTGTGCCATCGCGCCTGGCTCAAGGTGTCATTCTTGACTCCTACCCCTCCACAGCCACCTTTCTCATAAGCACCAAGACCCACTGATGCCACCCACTCGACATTGAGCCTGTGTGTCTCTAGTTGCTACCATCATTTTGCCTGATACTGTTCATTTTTCACATTATGCTGATGCTTCCAAACCTCGAGTCTAATCATGCTGTTCCATACTACACGCCCGTGAATTTGATGAACTCAGCCTAATTCTGTTTTAAGATTGGGAGCCATCTCGACACGAGGTCATAAAAAGCTTATTTCTGTTTTACTTGCTTGGACCGTGTCTAGCTTTCACTAGAAATTGCCCTCCCTGAAATCTCAGCTTTGACTAATCATGTCTGGCTTTGACTAGAGCCATGTGAATCATTGATTTGCTATCTGCTTCTTGTATCACGCTTGCCAGAACCCTGTCAGCTGTAAACTCCTAGGATACCTACCTTCGTAACTCTTTGTTATAAAAACCTCCCTGCTGTTGGAACAGGCACTGTCCTCTGGCCCTGCTTTTTTGGGTGAGGCAGCTGCTGATCAAGCTCTCTTGTGTACGCAATATAAGCTTGCTTAATTTGATTTAAAACTGAAGTCAGTGGTCTTTTCTTTGCTTCATGGGTTCAACAAATTCCATTACACTTAAGATAGATCTTCAGCCCTGTACCGTGGTTTGCTACAGCGTTTATGACCTAGCCCTTGTGTATGTTCCCCATTCCCTCCTGTAAGCACTTTGATTAATCTTCAGCTTTGCTCTTTTCCATTACTCAAGGCACAGAGTTCTCTCTCACCTGTAGCCATCTGCATGGGGATTCTCTGCCTGAAACGCTTTCTCCTGTTCAGGTCCTGACCCTTACTCTTCAGGATTCAGCCCAGAGACAGCAAGAAGCCCTTGTTGAAGCCCCAGGCTGGACTGAGCCCTGCCCCCATTCATGGCCTATGTAGGCTTCAAGTGGTCTGCTGGCCCTGCCCCGTCTCCACTCAGCTCCATAAGGGGAATCACTTACTCTTCTCCCTTTCAAGCACCAGGCCTGACCCTGCTCAGCTCCCAAGATCCAACCGGGTTGGGCATGTCCAGGGTAGCATGGCCATGAGCTTGATTCCCTTTGCTGTCCACCATGCCTGGGCTGGCAACATGGAGAGAACTTAGTAAATTCTAAATGAAAGGATGAAGAATGAAGGAATGAGTGGACGAGAGAAGCGTGGAAAGATGAAGACGGTGTGTACATGGAGACACGGCCTGCCCAGGACTCCACAGCTGCCCTCCCTGCATGGCCGAGGCCACTGTACACATCCAACAACCTCAGGAAGACCAGGATGTGGATGCTGAGGTGGGCGAGAAACTTGCTGGACGTCAGATGTCTGTTGACTTGAGGCTGGAGCTATGAGCATTCACTCCGGCAAGATGGACCACTTCGTGGTGTGTGTGAGCACCCCCAGCACGGTTATGCTAGACTGAGAGTTTGAGGCTTCAGCATTTCTGAGACAAATAAATTAAATCTCCAAATTAGAAAGTATTGTATTTGAAGTAACTGTACATCTCTGTCATGAGAAAACTCTCCAACATAACATGAATCCTGGAAAGTTCCAGCAACACTGCCCTCTGCTCAAAGCACGCTCGGCCAGGAACGAGGGCAGTTCACCCTCACACTGCTGCGCCAGGTGCCAGGCAGTGCAGGTGAGGCACAACACCGAGTTCTACAGAGCCACCCTGTAATGGAGGATGCAGAAGACATTTGTTCAGAAGTGGGAAGCTTCACGGAATCCAAAAATTCCCATCACGTATCTTGCCATCCAAAATGTGCTTAGCAGGCTTCTCAGCACGTCCAATTTTCCTTCAGGATATTAGTCAATATTTTGGTGGTCAGGCTTTGGGAAGTTAACCTAAAAGCTCTGGTTTCCACAGAGAAGGTGATCCATGTCTGTCTGTTGATGGGATGGTTTCAATGGAACAATGGGATCACGTGCTGGTTGACTAACACTGTTTAAAATTCGTTTATAGCAAAAAAGTACTTAAAAAAATCATCTACAAAACTTAAACTACTGACTATACTAGCATGGTGGGATTTCCCCCTTAATATTCTATAAATGTTATGGGTGCCATAGATAAAAATTGGGAAGAAATACAAGGTCCACTTGGCAACCCAGGCTGGGCCACGCTCAGGCCTCTGGCTGGTGTCCAGGTGGACTCTGGGTGGCAGCACTGAGGGCCAGGAGCAGGTGGGGCTTTCCTCTGTGGTCTCCCCTCGGGTTTGATGTCTGCTTGGCTTGAGACGGGTGGCACCACTTACCAAGACCTCATTCTGTCCCACTGTATGAAGCAAACTGATCACTTGTTAACCCACGAGCTGTGGATCCTCGCCTTCCATAGCATGTCCTCACCGCCGCATGTCGGGTTGTAGGTGGGGCCGGAGGCAGAGGGCTGCACCCAGGGCCGGGTCCCTCTCCCTCTCCGAGGGCCCCACACTGCTCAGAGACCAAGAGCCGCTGTTGGAGCGAGGCCCAGCCGTTGGCAGCAGAGTGGCATCAGCCCGCTTGGCGAGGAGCACGGCTGGCTCCCCCCTCGGCGGGCCCAGGCTTCAGGGCTGCACACAAGGAACCACTGTGGGTGGGTGGGTGGAACACGAGGCAAGGAGCCCTGCGCCGTCTCCACGGAGGGGTGGGGAGCGAGCAGCAGAGATGTCCTCGGAGGTGTGCCTGAACCGTGGCGGCTGGGGGGATGTGTGTGCGTAAGTGGCCACAGCCACGGCAGGTGGAAGGAGTGTGGGAGGACTGGGTACAGGACGCCCAGGATGGGCTTCCCCAGCCTGGCCAGCTGCACACAGGAGGCCCAGAGGGCAGGCCCCAGGCCCCAGGCCCCCGGCGTAGAGGACAACTCGCCAGGCCACAGGCTCTGGTGACACATGGGCCACGAGGGTTTCTGAAGAGCAGGGAGGATGTTGGTGCATTCCAGGGACCTACCAGGCTTCCCAAAGTAGAGTAGGCACTCCGTGATCAGATACGGTCCCCGAAAACAACGTTGAGCATGAGCACATGACCTTCTGGTAGGAGAGATGGAATTTCAGTATTTAGCATGTCGACTCTGCCTGTGGGCACCGTCCCCTCTGACTTTCCGTTCCCTCCATCGTCCTTTTCTTTGTGTTCTGATTTGGATACGAGGTGCTGCCCAAAGCTCATGTGAGTCAATGCAAGAATTTTCAGAAATGATTAGATTATGAGAGCCACAACCTGATCAGTGGATTGATCCCTAATATCGATTAACTGTGGAAACTGTAGGCAGGTAGGGTGTGGCTGCAGGAGGTGGGTCCCTGGGAGGCCTTTGGGGTTTATATTTTGACCCTGGAGAGCAGACCCCTCTCTGCTTCCTGGCACCACCACCTGAGCTGCTTCCCTCTGCCACCGCCTTCTGCCATGACATTCTGCTTCACCTCAGGCCCAGAGCTATGGAGTAGGCCGATCGTGGGCTGAACCTCTGAAGCCGTGAGCCAAAATAAACTTTTCTTCCTCTAAGTTGTTCTTGTCAGGTCTTTCGGTCAGAGCAACAAAAACCTAACTAAACCTCAGCAACTCAGTCATACCCTGTCACAAAAAAAATAAAAAGGGCTGGGGATATAATTCAGTGGTAAAGCACCCCTGGGTTCAATCCCCAGTACCCCCCAACAATATTGACTAAAACATATTTGCAGCCCCAAAACAAACAACAGGCCCAAAGGAAACAGAGGTCCAGCCAGAAAACATTCAAATATGTGGTTATCTCAGTCTTCCCTATGAATTCCACCTCATTTGGCTTGTTTACATCACTTTGACACATTTTACATTTTACAGCTCATTTCCATATTTTCATCTGTAGTTGTTAACTATTTTATCTTAACTTAATCTCTTATTAATCGGAAAATAACAATTCCTTACAGATGAGAATGCATATTAGTCAGCTTGCGCTGCTGTAACAAAAGGTCCTAGATTGGGTGGCTTAAACAACAGCCATTTCTTTCCCACAACTCTGGAGGCTGGAGTCTAATGTCCTATTGCCAGCTAATGTGATTCTTGCTGAAGGCCTTTTACCTGTCTTGCAGATGGCAGCCTTCTCTGTGTCCTCCCATGATAGAGAAAGGGTCTGGTCTCTTCTTGTAAGAGCGTTAATCCCTTCATGGGGCCCCACACATGAGCTCATCTAAACCTATTCCTTCCCATAGGCCCTGCCTCCAAATACCATCACCAGGAGGTTAGGGCTTCAGCACATGAATCTGCTGGGGAGACAAACATTCAGTTCATGGCAGGATTTAGTTTTTATTACCTCGTATTCTATGTAAAGCAGAAGGGTGAACTAGGACAATATGGATACAGAGTTAAAAGGAAATGTTTTCCTCTCTTGGAAACTGCACGTAGCTCGTACAATCGGACATTACAAACCTTCAGTTGCTGGCGACTCTGTAGGCACCTGCAGGTTGGTGGTTTTGATCATGAGTCTAGTAGGCAACCTGATGTGCAGAGTCCAGTGGTGGCTCTGGACCAAGGCAGCCAACCCTCACACACTAGTTGGCTGCGTGACGAGCACGGAGGAGGAGGTGGGGATGTGAGACGGTGCAACCACTTTGGAAGACAGGTTGGCAGTTCCTCCAAATGTTAAGCATAGTTAAGTCGCTAACACAGCGTTAGACATATGGCCCAGCAGTTCCACCTCCACACATCTACCCAGGGGAGAGGAAAACACGTTCACATAAAAACATGTAAGGGATGTTCATGGGGATGTTATTCATGGTAGTCACGATGTGCAAAGGAAACTAAATGTCCTTCAGTTGGAGAATAAATAGAGAAAATGTACTATGGCCATGCAAGGGAATGCTAGTTAGCAGTGAAAAGGACTGAAGTACTGATACATGATACTTGCCACGTGCCACAGCATGGGTGACCTCAAACTCACGACGCTAAGTGAAAGGCTGTGAGGAACAGCGCCTATCCCGATCATTGATGTGAAATGTCCTGAAAAGGCACCTCTGTGAGACGGCAAGTTGGTGGGCAGTGGCATTCAGCTGGGGAAGGGCGGCATGCACACAGGGGAATGGAGAGTGACTGATCGTGGTGTGAGGTTTCCTTGGGGCATGCTGAAGAAGTTTTAAAGTGGGTTATGGCGATGACTGCACGAGTCTGCAGCCTCTGAACACCACTGCAGTGTATGCCTTCAAGGAGTGTACTCAGGATACGTGGTAGCTCGAGCCTTTTTAAGAGAGACGTTTCAATCCACCTGTCCAAGCAGAAGACGAACCTTTTCTTACATGACCATGGATGTTTCTGAACTGCGTGTTTTATAGAGTTGACTCACCAGTCACTTCTGTTCCCCTGGAGTAGGTCTCCCCTAAATATTTTACAGCCTCTGTTTTTCAAATTTAATGGCTTTATGCAATAGATATGCAGTGGCTGGCAGACCACACAGGACAGCATCAAGCCCTGCATCAAGCCCTGGCTCCTGGTTCACTGGCGCACTCACTGGGGTTTGGTAGCTGTGGTGTGTGCCAAGTCCTGGACTAGCGGTAGACAGGCAGCCTGCACCCCGCCATCATGCAGTAATGGTCACAGACGTCCTGGGGCTCATGAAAGGAGGGGATTTAAACCTGTTCTGCACAGGAGTCTGGTGTGGCCTGGTCCTGTATGAGGGGTGGTTTCGGCTGACAGGACACTCTGGGAAGCTACCGCAAAAGGCAACTGGAAACCTCGTGCATTCCCTCCTGAACTCCAGCAGGGCACTGGGCACGTCGCAGTCTGAACCTGCTGTTTTCGTTGTCAGAGTCCAGTCTGCTTGCTCTCCCGCTGCCGTTCCGGCTGCTGTAACGCATACCTGGGGCTGGAGAGTCAACAAGAAACAGATTTGGTACTCACAGCCTGGAGTCCTGAGGTGCAAGACCAAGGTGCCAGCAGCTCTGGGGTCTGGTGGTGGACGTTCTCTGCTCTGTAGATGGTGTCTTCTCGCTGTGGCCCCACCTGGTGGTGAGTGAAGCTCCCAGGCCCCTTTCTGAGGCACTGAGCCCACTCATGAGGTCCAGTCGCCTCCAGAGGCCCCACCTCAGCTTCTGCCTCTGGAGGTTATGTGCCTATGTATAGATGGTGGGGGCCCCAGCACCAGCCTGTGCCCATCCTGCAGTGCTCGCTGGGAGGATCCACAGGCGTGAGGAAATCTATTCCACACACACCGTCACGCATCACTTCATGGGACGCGCATCCTAAGGCTGTGTTGTCACTGTGCAAAGCTCAGGGAGTGTGCGCACAAGCTGAAGGCTCAGCTCTCACCAGGCAGCATCGCCTCCTCAGACACCATTACACACGTGGCTCATTTCTGGCCAAAATGTTGTTACGCAGTGCGTGACTGTTACCAGCTAGCAGAGAACTGAAGAGTTGAGAACTTCGGCCTTAATATGACGTCCCCTTGCCGAATGGGTCATGTTAAGATGTCATTAACCCCTCTGATATGACTTGTGATTTTTTTTTCCCTGAGTAACTCAGGGATCATTACTCAGGATGGTGGATAGTGCTTTATTACACCCCCACAAATCAATTCTGATCAGAAATACACAATTATCAATGCTAAGAAGACCCTTTGGTTTTATGCTGGTGGACTTTGCAGACAGCTTCTACACACAGGAAGAGTGAATCCTTGTGATCCTTGCGTAAGTCTCTTTGGGCTGGGTGTAGGGGTGATTAACATTGAAATATCACTGAATATTATTATGGTTTGATCTTAAATGTCGCCCAAAAGCTCAATGCTAAGGACATTGTCCCATCTGATGGCACTGCGGGCAGGTGGCAGAACCTTTAGTACATGGGGCCTGGCGGAAGGAAGTGAGGTTACCAGGGGTGTGCCCTTGGAGGGGACACTAGGACTTGAGCCCTCCTCCTCTCTCTCTGCCTCCTGGCTGCCCTGAAGCGACCATCCCTCCTCCTCCATGTGCTTCCACCACGCTGTGCTGCCTCGCAACAGGCCCAGCGGGAGGGGCCAAGTGACCACAGCCTGAAGCTTTTGACACCATGAGCCAAAATAAACCTTTCCTCTAAGTTGATTTTCTCAGGCATTTTGTTACAGCAATGGAAAGTTAACAACATTAATGATTATAATTATGTAAACAAATGTGTTAACTTCTTTTTGAACAAAGAAGCAGAGGTTCCAGTTTGGCTCTGTTCTGCCACCACCTTGAACAAGCTATTTGTCCTCTCATGGCATACTTTTATTAACTTACTTTTCCGATCTAAAATTTTACAGTATGACAATAAAATCAACCTTAAAAATATCTATTATGCTTTTTCTAAAACTTTCTGGAGCATAACAACACATGAAGCCAGACAGGTGGGAGCCTCGTCCAGTGTTCCTCTGACCTCTCCACACGCTGCAGTTCCCCGGGTGCCCTGCTTCTACCCCTCAAGTGCCCAGGTGATTCCCGCCTTACGATCTCAGGACACACTCTGACTAGCAAATTGCTGGGTGATCGCCAAAGTTGCTGATCAGAAAAACTGGAGGAGTGGACAGGATAACGCTAGGACCATGCAGACCACCCATGAGCCACTGGCATAGCAGACTTGGGGAAAGCGAGGCAGAGAAGGCAAGGAGCTTATCTTCATCGTCTGTGTTTTCCTTTGTTGTAAACTCTGAACATTTTCAATTCAGTTCAATTGTTTTCAAGAAACATTTTTCTGAATAGGATAGGTGGGCTCATTATACACCTTGTACTTTGTCCACGCGCGCGCACACACACACGCCCAGAAGGGACTGGGTAATTCCAACCAAGCAGGAGGGTGGAAGAGGAGACTGGAGATGTAAGAAACAACAGGAGCTGGGGTGCCTTTTAGCATCTTTTTTTAATTTTTCAATTTGTATTTATTTATTTAGTTTTGCAGTACTGGGGATGGGACGCAGGGGTGCTCTATTATTGAGCTACATCCCCAGTCCTTTTTATTTTTTATTTTGAGATAGGGTCTTGCTAAACTACTGAGGCTGGTCTTGAACTTGCAATCCTCCTGCCTCAGCCACCCAAGACCCTGGTATAGATGTGCAACACTATGCCCATCCCCCTAAAAGCTTTTTTAGAATGGTACATATCCTCAAATATTTTAAGATTATATTTGAGATATAAAGTTTTGAGATATAAAGTTTTTCATCATAAATTTAAACAAAAACAAAGGATATTGCTTATGGCATTTGCAAATATTTACATTTTTAAATAAAGCTATCTTACCCTTCCTCAGTGGATATATGGTGTAATGATTCGAAACCATCATTTTTCATTCAAAACTTTACTGAACAAGCTCCTCTCTAGACTTCACGCTGTCTTTTCCTCCTTCACCTTCCATTGCTATCCACGCCTCCCATCCATGGTATTTCAATTCATAGATTTATGTTGAAAGTCTTGGTAATGCTCCTCTCACACTTTGTGTAAAACACATATCCTGTGGTCATAGGTATAAAGTAATTTCTCATGGTTGACTGTTACTATAAATACTAGCCATGTGCATTTCATTAATGGTATAAGTCCTGGAATTTGATGTTCTTCTGACGGTCAGGTGCACCGAGCCCTGGACATGATAGAGGCAGCCAAGGGCGGTTCCTGGGAGGCTCTGTGGCTAGAAGACAGCAGGACACAGACGCCAAGCTTACCCCACGGGGAGGGCTGTGTAGGCTCCCCTTGACAGGGGACGGGGCCTTCACCATGTGATGGCTGGGCTTCCTGGAGAGGGAGACTTCTTGGAGGAGGGAGGCAGTTGGAGCTCCAGGAGACTGAGGCTGCCGGGAGGCCTCCTGCCATGTCTGGGGTTGGCTCATTTGGCAGCCTAAGGGCAGAGAGAAAGCCTCAGAAGCCACAGCAGCGGTTTGCATCTGGAATGTCCTGCAAAGGCCCTGTGTTGAAGGCTCGGTTTCCAGCTTGGCGTTATCAGGAGGTGGTGGGAACTTTGAGGTCGGGTCAGGGTGGAGGGTTTAGGTCACCTGGGCCTGCACTTGAAGTGAAATGTGGGCCCCAGGTCTTTTCCTCTTGTTCACGCTCTGGCCTTGAGGGGAGCAGTTTTCTCCCACACGCTCTGCCTGCGGTGTGTGGTGTTCAGCAGGCCCGAGGCCCCGGAGCCCATCAGCCAGGGACGAGACCTCTGAGACTGAGCCAAGGACGAGCTCCCCCTGAGTGTTGGTCATCCCTGCTGTGTTGTGCAGTGCAGGGAAGCGGCCTGGTGGCTCCTGAGCACAGGGAGGGTTTGTTTCTTGTCACCCCAAGAGCAGGAATTCTTGGGGTGCATCTTCTTTTTTTTTAAAATATTTTTTTAGTTGTAGGTAGACACAATATCTTTATTGATTTATTTTTATGTGGAGCTGAGGATCGAACCCAGTGCCTCACGCATGCAAGGCAAGCACTTTACCACTGAGCCACAATCCCAGCCCCAGGGTGCATCTTCTAATGAGAAGGATAGGGAGGAGGTGTGACAGGGCCTGGGTTAGAGGAACCGGGGGACTGTTTCTTGACGTGGCAACATGTCGCAAGAGCAGGAGTGGGCAAGAGACTTCGGGAGGGAGGAGACTGCGAATAGGGGCGTGGAGAGACCCTGGGCCGGTGACCAGGGAAGGCAGCCGCCTTGCAAGGCTGGCCTCTGGCAAGGGCCACGGTGTGGAGTGGGAACCAGCCAGTGGCTGCCGGGGGCTGGGTGGGCCGGTGAAGCGGGCTGTTTTGAGGGCAGGGGACTCTTCTGTGTGACAGTGATGGTGCTGTGTTAGTCAGCTGTCACTGTCACGGATCAGGTGGCCCCACAGGCTGAGCCTGTGGTGAGGGCAGCACCCTGGGAGGGTGCAGGTCCAAGCAAGTGCTTGCCCGCCAGCCGGGGAGCCCAGAGGGGTCTGGGCCCCTCAGTCCTCTGAGGTCATGCTTCCTACGTCCTCAGGGCCCCCCGTAGGACCTTCTAAAGGTCCACAGCAACTCCCACCGTCCACCCTGGGGACCAGCCTTTACTCACACTGGAGCTCCGGGGGCCATTCCGCATGCAGACTACAGCGGGTAAATGTCACGGCTGGCGTGAGGGCCCAAGGCTCCTGTGCTCGCGCCCGGAGGAGAGATGGTTGGGCAGTGAGAGCTGTAACGGACTCAGGCCCTCCTCTGAGTGGACTCACAGGGTGGGAACGGTGGGCGGGAGGCAGTGGCTGGAGGAGGTGGGCCATGGGGTGTGCCTGGAAAGGTGCGTCTGCCCTGGGCCCCTTCCCCTCTGATCCCTCACCCCACCACGAGCCAGGCAGCCTTCCTCCACCGCTCTGTTCCCCCATGATGCTCTGCCTCTCCCTGGGCCAGAGCAGCGGCGTCAGCCGTCCATGGACTGAGACCTCTGAAACCACGAACAAAATAGACTTTTCCTCCGGTAAGTTGCTCTCATCCGGTGCGCTGGTCACAGCACAGCCAAGCTGCTAACACACTGAGTGTCACTCTGCGCTTGTCAAAACTCAGGGAGCGCAGAGCTCCGGGGGCAAACCCGACGTAAACCCGGCGATGCGTGAGGAGGCGAGGAGGCTCTGGACCGTGACAGGGAACCGCGTGTCGTGGGGAGGCTGTGGAGCGGGCAGCAGGGACTGCAGGGGACATCACAATGCTGTGAACCTGAAACTTCTCCGAGAAATGAGGGAGGGGGAGAGAGACCTCACGACAGGCACCTCCTTAGGGGAGTCGTTACTTTAGGAACAAGTACACGGAAGGCGGAGCTCGGGGCGCAGCCACGAGGGCGTCCAGGTTCATGTGCGCATGCCCTTTGGGAAATCGTGCTCCTCGGGCGGATCTGCATGGAGCTCGAAGACCTCTGGTCTCGGGCTGAGGAGAGCCGGAGGGAGGATGCAGTAGGGAAGGTGGACTGTGCTCTCGCGTGCTCGGCATGGGCCGTGCTCCCCGGGTCTGCGTGCCGGGAGCCTGGTCCCCAGTGCGACGTCGCTGGGATGGTGGAACTTTGAAGAAATGGGGTCTCGTGGAGGGTAAGGAGGTCATGCAGCCTCCACCCTCGTGAGCAGGTCGGTGCTGCTTAGAGAGAGGGATTTGGTCTCGGCTGGATTAGTTGTGAGAGAACAGGCTGTTCTGGCTAGTCTAGCAGCGGCCTTGCATCCTCCTTCACAGGCAAGCCCCCAACTCACAAGTGCTGCCATGGTGATGCCATCTGGCATGAGGTCCCAGCTCCTGAAGTGCCAGAACTGTGAGCTGGACAGACTTTTCCTTTACAATCACCCAGCCTCAGGTATTATGTTATAGCAACGCAAAACTGTCTAAGACATCACTAAATAAATGGTTCTGGGAGAACAGGTTAGTCATATGCAAATATATAAGCATGGACCTCCACTTTATACTGGATCAAAAATTCAAACATAAAAAATAAAACCATCAATGGACCAGTAGGAATATTAGCTGGAGAGTGGTGGGTGTGATAAGTGAGGTAGGTCAGGGAGTGTACAGCTGGTTTGCGGGATCACAGAGAGCTCCCAGCGCAGTACTGACATGTTGTCTCAATAGCCTGAAGTGTGGAATAATGGTAAGAGTGACAGCTGACGCTCGCTGTGCACTTGCTACGTTCTGGGCAGTACTCTGAGCACCGCGCATGTGTTAAACCACTCATCTCTGCAGCCAGCTGCGAGCACGTTGTCACTACCTCTGCTTCACAGACTGGTGACTGACTGGTAGGGAGTTGAAGTCGCAGGCTAGTTAGGAGGGTGCAGCCAGACACTTTGTCACCAGACTCTGATATAAAGCAATTCAGTACTATGTGCTTTTTGAAAGTGCTAGATATTCCAGGTTAATAAATATTAAATTTTGGCAAAGTTGTGTCTGTAGTGATAAGTTTAAACAATTTGCATATTTCCTTTAGCAAATCTCGAGAGAAAGCTTTTCTATAGTATAGTATTATTTTATCCCCTATATATTTCACTAACCAGAGAGTTTAATTTTGACACTGTTGAAGGCCTCCTTCACAATTTAATTTCCTAGTATTTAAGAGATCACAATGTGTGGAATAGTTTTAGACACATGGTTGCTGTTATGCATGAATTATTTTACAAATATGATTATTAATAGTTGATCATGGAAGGTGGGCAGAACGATTGTGCTTTACATTAATAGTCTGCTTGTGTTGAAGCCAAGAGCAAATGTTGTCCCATGATTTCCTTGGCTGAGTAAATATGGGAGCTTCAATAGAAATGCATGAATACCAAACAACACATCAAATACACCAGCTTAATAATACTTTTATGAAATGGTTATTGTGATGTTAAAGAAGATATAAAATAGATTGCCAACTGCTTGATAACAAAAAAATGCTTTCTTACCCAGGTGTGGTGGTGCATACTTGTAATCCCAGCAGTTTGGGAGGCTGAGGGAGGAGGATCACAAGTTCCAATCCAGGCTCAACATTTTAGCAAGGCCCTAAGCAACTCAGTGAGACCCTGTTTCTAAATAAAACATAAAAAAGGGCTAGGGATATGGCTCAGTGTTTAAACACCTGGTTCAATCCCTAGTAACAGCAATAACAAAAAGCTCTATTAATACTCTTTAGTATTTAAAGAGGAATTTGTACGATGAAACAAATTTTTGTTGAGAATTAACCGAAGCTAGAGAAGCCCTGTTCTGAGTGTGCTGAAACTGGGAAAGCTTCAGCCTTGTGTGTGCAGTGAATTTTTGTTTACTTCATCGGGAGAGACACTGAAGACGGCAGGCAGGTGCACCGCGCGTGGAGCTGGGTCCTCCAGGCCAGGTGGTGCTCTTCCTGACACAGCTCTCTCACACCCGTTCCTGCGTGGAAGTGACTTGGGCTTACTCAGGGAAGCCGAGGGGGCATGTGCAACAGACAGCAGCAGAATTCCTGTGGGTAGGGTCCGTTTGATTTAAAGAAGGTTTGCTAGATGTACAGGCAGCAGCCAGCTCGGGTTGGTGCCCAGGTTTCCTGTGTGACAAGAACAGCCAAGGGGGTGAGAGAAGTCATGGTTTTACTGGGGAAGGAAGGGTTAGTAGGAACATCTCTCGGGGTGCCCTCTGCACCAGGCAGCTGTGCTCCTGGATGGAGCATGTGCCTGTCCTGCCTCAGTTTGCACACAGTGAGGAACTGGTTGATTGTTACACGTGAACAACTCCACTTGGTTAAAGTACAAGGGTGCTGTGTCCCAGCTGGGCATGAAGCACCCTTTCTGCTCCTGTGTCTGAGGCCCCCTCCCCCAGGAGCAAGTTGTTCTTCTGGAGAAAGGTGCACTGGGTTCCAAGCTGGCCCTGCCATCATGGCAGACGGGAGCAATTCACCCAGATAATCTGGCTTACCACCCCTGGATTTGGCAGTAAGGATGCTGAGCCATTTGAAATTTGGAAGCAGAAGGGATATGGAGATAATTATGCATAAGCCCCTAATTTAGGGAGCAGAAACAGGGAGAGTTAGGCACATGCCCAGTACCATGTGGCTCATGCTAGCAGTGGGTGTCTAGAACCTAGGCCTCTTAAGTTTCCAAACACACCAGGAACTCATTCTCCAATGCCAGAGAACCTGCAGAAATGTGGAAGAGGAAAAATTGTACTAAGTAAATACAACTAAGGCACGGACAGAATGGTGACCCTGGGATCTAGCTGTTTTCCTCTTGGAAGGACTTTCTCCTGTGACAAAATACACAAGACAGAAGAAAATACCAAGAGCTGTAAACTATGTAGGTAGCAGGTGCCGAGGCTTAGTGAGCTGTGCTCATCTGTGCCCACGGTGAGACACACACAGCCACAGCTGCAGTGGTGGAGAAACACGGTTCTTGACGCTATGGTGACACTCTAAGCCCATGGCTCAGCTGTACAACACATGAGGAGATCGTGGTCAGGAAGAGCCACACAAGAGCCAGATGGGGACCAGCTGGCCAGGAATATGCATTATCTTCAGCTGCCTCCCCGTCCTGTTTTCCTGTTGAGTAATTGCTATCACAGTGCCTGCTGGTCCACCCAGCAGCATCTCAGATGGAGCCAAACAGAAGCTCGGGATGGGTTTATTGTTTGATACCATTGGGTTTACAAATACCCTTCGCATCTTTTTACAGTGTTTTATAGATCATAAAGAAAATGATATGGCAATGCCTTTACTGCTGAATTGAAAGCCCATAGCTTTTAGATTCTTGAAAAAAAATGCTTTAAATTCCACGACTCCATGGTGCTGGTCACCGTGGTGTTGGGCAGCTCAGCGCCATCAAGCTAATGCAGCCACACGTGAGGGACGCCATAAAGGCCCTTGCCTCTCCACTCAAGCCAACAGGCTCTGCAGAGACGCTTTCAGTGGGGAGGTGAGACGATTCCACGGATGGCTTTGCAGTGACTTCCAGATAGGAGCAGCAAAGCCAGAGGGAGGCATGGATGAGCAGTCCCTGTCGATTGGTTTAGGGGGGATATTGAAGTTAATATCAGATATATCTCCAACCCGAGGCCCTGGGTCTCTCACGGGGGTGTCCACTGTCGATTCCAGCTAGGGTTCGTGTTAATGGGACTTCTGACATGACGTTCCAGTGGCAATAATGCCTGCTCCCTCGCCTGCAGAACGGGCCTCTAACAGAAAACCCTGGTGAGGACCCTCGCTCACTAGGAAGCAGCTCCGTGGCTTTCTGTGCAAGGACACCTGCTCCACGGGACGGGTTCCCTGGGAGGGGGCGCGTCTGCCTTCCCCCATCCTACGGCCAACGCAGGCTGCTCAAGGGCGTAGAGCACATGGTACACCTGCAGCTCCAGTCAGCATAAAACGCACCCGCAGCGCGACACACAGCGCCTCTTGGTTCAACTCGTGCACAGCGGAGTGGGCATTAGCCAGCCTTCCCCAGAGGCCGTGCACATGCCTCCATGGGCTCACGCGTGGCCCCGTTTAGCAGTCATGACACCCAGACGCTGGCACTGAAGGCCGTCATTGTACGTTTTCGCCATCAACAGACAAGGAGAAGGAGGCTCTGATTTATCAGGAGGGTGCTTCCAGGAGGCGACAGCAACCAGTCTCAACCCAGCTTTAAAAGGAACAAAATCCACTTTTTGTCCAAAATGAGATGCCTGGAGGCAGGTGAGCCTTCAGGGTTGGCTGGCTTGCTGGGCCAACATTGGCAGCAGGGACGCAGGCTCCTCTGTCTTATCGTTTGTCCCCAGTGAGGATGAGGCTAGGGTGCTGTGCTTGTTTACTTATACTTGGCATTCATGGGGGAAGACTTTCTGCAGTGTGTGAGCACGTGCACGCCGAGTGCCTGCTGTCTCGGCTCTGTGGTCATCTTTCCTCCACAGGGAGTCCAGAGAGCTCTGCCACCTGCTCCCAGTGAGGTTTCACCCAGGGCACTGGCAAGGGATAGGGGGTGAGGGTGAGGGGGAATTCCTTGTCTCCTGGCTTCTGCGGTGCCTGGGCCACAGCTGGTGGCCATGGGTGCTTGCACCTGCTGGGATACAGCTCCTCCAGGCACAGTGCACAGTGGTGCTTTGGTGGCCTTCCTGACGCAGGGACAGTGGCTCTGGGTGATGCCCTTTGTTCCTCTGGCTGCAGAGCTATGATTCTGTGCTACTCTCACCTCTCCATTTGGCTTCTCCTGCCTGGTCAACAGCCCCGAGCCAGTTTGACCAGTTTAACCAGCAGTAAATGTCCCTTCTTAGAGACAATAGTTGTTTTCTTCTCTTTGGGGGGGACAATGACTGATATGCTTCCATTAGATTATGTCACTTTCCGTCAGATGCTCCCCCTGGACCAAACGGAACACTCACTGTCTCTGCGTGAGTTTCAGACCATCCAGGACCCGCTCCTGGCGAATGCCTCTCAGTCGCATGGGAGACCTTGGAAGAAAGAAGGAAGGGGGTGAGGTGCGCCAGGCCAGCAAATGTGTCCGAGGACACCCAGGCAGCAAGAGGCAGCGCTCAAATCATGTCCAGTCCACAGGATGCAGAATGCCTGCTGCAGCTCACAGCGTGAGGCAGCTCAGGATGGGACAGTGGGTGTGGAGCCGGGCTGGGACCCCAGTCTGTTGTCACCAGCTGCACTCAGGCCATCTGTGACACCTGGGTGGCAGCTTGGGTCATTAGATCTGGGAGTGCAGGCTCAATCTGTTGGCCAGCCAGGCTTCAGGAGCCACTAAGGAAGGAGGGTGACAGGGTCCACCTCTTTTCCAATTCCTTCCACCCTGGGACAGTCCAGCCAGCTTTGCGCGTGGGCCAAGCCCAGGCTCATGAGCCTCACCAGCTCCTGTGGGGGCCGACCTCCCGCTAACCACGGGCTCACCGCGGCTGCAAAGCTGGTGCTGCTCCACGACGCTCAGAACTGATCCGGTGGCGTCAGCCACCTTCGCCTCGGCTCCTTACGATGTTCCTGCTCGCTCACTGGGAAAAAGCCTAAGTTAAAGAAATAGTGTTTAGCCATAGCACAATCTGTCACGTAACCTTTCTCCTCTTCAGTAGTGGATCGGCTAGATGCTACTTTCGTCGTGTTTGAAATGTTCTAAGCTGAGGACAGAGTCTGAGACGTTTCTCAGGGAACTATTCTTAGTGGTGGATTCTGCATTCCAAAGGCTGCCCACAGACGACCAGCTCCCACGTGTCCCTCACTCAAATTTCTCCCGTAGATTGCCTTCTTCCCGCCTCCCTTCTCACTGGAATTCCTCAAGGGTTACATGGTATTTAAGCAGTTTTCACGAGAACTCTACTTACTTCCTGAAGAGAATCTCTTACTTTGTAAGCATTGCGTAATGGCTAGAGTGACTCTTTAGTGGACGGGGCAGGGCCTGGGTGGCTTCCCTAGAGATGGGGCTTGTCCCCACAACATGAATGTGTGCTTCAAAGGACACCCCAAGCAAGTTACCTGCATGTGACTCAGTTGTGGCTACGGCACCAAGGTAGGCACGTAGCTTCATCAGCCACCGTCTTGCCAGTCATGGAAGCCACACTTCCAGGCCACAGCACGGTGCAAACACTTCTTCTGGGTTCCTTTCACACCAAAATTTCAGCCTGAGAAAGCACCTGGAATTCCCTTCCTCTGCTCTCCCACTCTTTCCTGATCAAGCCCCTTCCAGCTGCAGGTGCCCCCACAGGTGAGTTCAGGTACCTTCATACTGAGATTGTGACACTGAATTTTCACGGTCCTTTATTGCTACCACTGGCCACTTTCCATAAATGCCTAGAACACGAGTTGAGATGAATGACCCTTCCCCAGCCGGTGTGGGATGGGAGGAAGGACCTGGCAGCCCTGGGAAGCAGCCAATGGAGGGAGAAAGCAGGGTTGAAAGACGTGGGGCCTGTCAAAGTCGGAGAGGGCGAGCACTGCGAGCGGGAGCAGGTGGGGTGTGCTCTGGCCAGGCTGATGGTATTGACAGCCCCCTGCACCTCACAGTTCATGTGCCATGAGGGCTCTTATTTAACCAGCCTTCTGCCCAAGCTCTGATCTCTAGCAGTATCCTTTCTGCCCTTCAAAATGCTTGGGATTTGTTTCCATGGATTTCCATTAATGTGCATACTTAGGAAGAGAAAGATGGTATTTTATTTCTATGGAGCCATTTATGTAATGGAAACCAAATTTCAGACCACCTTAATGAGGTAGATAAATACCACCAGAGACTAAAACCCTGGGAGCACTAATAAATGTAATGTCATTTTGTGTGTGTGTGGGGGGGGCCAACAATATCATCTTAAATACAAATTCTCCTGAGAATGGATATGAGGGCTTATTAGTTAATATTTATAATCCATTTAAGCTGCTGAAATAAATGGATATCTAACTAGTCTTGGTTGGGAAGGCTGAAGTGGGTCAGAGCTTGGTCACATAAAACCTTTAGATCCTGGCCTTCTCCCTCAGCACTCTCTGGGCAAACCCTGGCTCATATGAAACTTAGACCTTCAAGATTTCAAAAGGAGGCATTGAGGTGTATGTAAGGAAATATGTGTCTCTTGAGATTTCTTGTTAGTTTAATGCTTACAAGAAAAAATATGGCCATTAGTTGGGTAATTGTGCACAAGAAAAGTGTACTCTTTCTTGTGAAGCAGTTATCACAGGGTGGAGCCCAGGCCCTGTAGCAGAACTTCTGGGGCTCGTGCCCTGACTCTGCCGCTTGCCAGCTGTGGGCCTCGAGTGCTCAGCTAGCCTCTCTGCTTTAATTCACATCCTTTAAGGGCCTGGGCATCTGGCAGGCAATATGCCAAATGGCATATGCTTTTTCTACCCCCTATTGGTTTTGAGAGCTTATTCTGTGCAAAGTGTGTAAATGATGTTTGCTTGCCTTTTTTTTTTTTTTGAGGGGGTGGGGTTTACTGGGGATTGAACCCAGGGTGCTTTACCAATGAATTACATCCTCAGTTCTGTTTATGTTTTATTTTGAGAAAGGGTCTCGTTAAGTTGGTGAGGCTGGCCTTGAACTTGCCATCCTCCTGCCTCAGCCTCTGAGTTGCTGGCATCATAGGTGTGTGCCCCCATGCCTGGCTAAGTGGTTCTTAATCAGTCTGCATCCTCATCTGTCAGCTGGAATTAACCACTCTGCCTAGCTGCACCAAGATTTCCTAGAAAACCAGTGGAGGTAACAACAGAAAGAAGGCAAGAGGGCCAGGAGCCACACCCAGGTCGTTCCTGAGGCTGCGCTGGCTCTCAGAGCACCCTTGCCACTGGGGCGCATCAGACTCCTCCAAACAGTCCTTCCTGCTCTGTCAGCTCCCAGGCTCCAGTCTGGAATCAGGATGTTTGGCTGAGCTTCTGGCACGTTCTTCCTGCCCTCCTCCCCACACTGTTCCAGGGGTGGGTAGAAGCTATATCTGATCCCTTTCATTTCCTTACTGGGAGGAGGCAATGGAAAGCAGGCGCTGGAGCTCTCCTCTTGCCAAGATTACATAACATGGAGAATTCCACAGAGGAGCATGTGGTGCTCAGAGGCGAGGTGTGTGGATTCTGGGAAGTCTAAGGACTCACAACTCTGTGAACCTGCGTGAGACTTCGGATGTCTGAAGACTGGCCCTCTGGACCTAAGGGGAAGCATTTGTGCATCTCCTCGGGGTAGACACTCACAGCCTGGCCAGTCTGGAGCTACCAGCATGACATCACTGAACACAGCTGGGAAGAGAGATGCGTATTGTGAGCAGTCTCCTCCATGCAGCTGCCACGGAGGCACACCACCTCAAGCAGGGCACGTTTAGGAAGCAAGAGTTTTGAGCTTTTATTATATTTTTGTTAATATTTATTTGTGAGTTCAAATAATTTAATTTCTAATAATGTATTTTTTAACAATTGGCTTGAAAAATTTAACAAGTGTTCTTGTGAGTCATTTGAGCCTACTCCAGCATACCACTGCCTGAGAAGTGATCCTTATAATGTGTGTGTGTGCGCTCGCACGCGCATGTACACTGTGAGGATCAAACCCAGGGCCCACGTCTGCCAAGTGCTCTACCACTGAGCCACATCCCCGGCTCAATGGTCATTATAACATGAGGGGGCAGGTGGTCCGTATGATGCTTGGTGGAGAGCATGTTTTTAACAATGGCCTTTAACAGTGCAGACCCTCAATCACAGAATAACAATAGAAATGGAACTTGATATAGTGAAACATATTCTTAATCAATATCCTGCTCACAACAAATCCAAGGAAGAGGTCACTTGCTACAGGGGAGGGCACTGAGGATGCAGAGAAGTGCCCGCCTGCAGGTGGAGCTGACAGTGACCCGGGCCCCTGCGGTTTCCACCCACAGCCTTCACAGAGCTGTCCTTCTCTTGGGAGCTCTGCCATCACTGGAACAGCTGTCCACCTCACAATCTGGGTGTGCTGGTCGGGCCTCATCTCCCAGACTTAGTGCAGGGGTCTCTCATGAGTCTTCACGAATGAAGAATGAAGTAAAACTGGAGGCTCTCAAACGGGCAGGGACAACACACTGTGCTGGCCGAGCTCCAGGATGTCTCCTATCATCTTCATGTTGTGTTTATGTCCCATGACTCTGCGACTCCTGTGCTGGATAGGGCTGACCGGTGTGACAGGGGGTGCTGCACAAGTGACATCTCAAGCAAGGGGTTGGCACACTGCAGTTTGCTTTTCTCTGGCCACCAGCCAGGACCAGCATTGTGAGTGTCCAGGCAGCCCTGTGAAGAAGCCCACTGGGAGGGAGCCCAGGCCTCACGGACCACAGCAGCCCCATGCAGGCTCTCACGTGACTGCAGCCCTGGCTGACACTGGAGCCAACACTTGGGAGAACCCCCAAGCAGAATCACCCAGCTAAGCTACAAATTCTTCACCCATAAGAAACTTGGCGAAATAACCGATGGTCTACACTGCTTCCAGCCTCTCAGTTTTGAGGCAACTTGTTACACAGTAATAGATAAACTGAATTTCTTTCAAGGCTCCATTTATGGGCTCTGGGGACCTCAGCCAAACGCAGAGAGGTGCTGGGAGCTTCATGGCGCACTTTCAGTGTATTCTCTTTTCCTCAAAGAAATTGAATTTCAAGCCACCTTTGGAAAGCTTTGCACAATACAACTTTGGCAATGCGTTTTATTTGCAAGGTATTCCTAAGGACCTGCCTCCAAACGAAGCACACACATACTGAGCGCATCTGCCACTCCAAGGAGCAGCCACACCAAGTGGACCCCGGTCCCCGTCAGCCCTTTCTTGGCACGAAGCCCTCCATGCACCTGGGACTCCACCTTCACTGTCACTTTCAGTCCTTCCGCGTTTCTGGACCACTTATCGCCTAGCTTTCCAGAGAGCGGGGTGGAGGTAAAAAAAAAAAAAAAAAAAAAAGAGAGAGAGAGAGAGATTATTCAGGAAGGGAGGGGACCAGGGACCCTGCCGGGCTCACCAACCCGACGTCCCTGGAGACTGAGCTGCTACCTCGTCGGTGTCCTCGCCTGCTACAAAACCCTGCGGGCGCTCCGGGCGCGAGGAGGACCTGGGAGGAGGATCTGGGAGGAGCCCCTGAGCGGAGGACGGAGCGGGCAGCGCGGGCTGGCTCGCCTGCTCCTGTCGCCGCGCAGCCCGGGCGCTGGGCGCCGCAGCATGGAGTGGGAGCTCAACCTGCTGCTCTACCTGGCGCTCTTCTTCTTCCTGCTCTTCCTGCTCTTCCTGCTGCTCTTCGTGGTCATCAAGCAGCTGAAGAACTCCGTGGCCAGCACGGCCGGGACGCTCCAGCCCGGGCGCCTGTCGCTGCACCGCGAGCCGTGGGGCTTCCCGCACGAGCAGGCGGTGTGAGCCCGGCCACCCGGGGCGCGCGGCAGGTGGGGACCCCGCTGCTCCCGAGGCTCGCGTGGGGGACCGCAGTGCTGGGGCGGCCAGGCTGTGCGCCCGGGCGAGCAGGGAGGAGCGAGGACGGCAGTCGGGAGGCTCGGGCACCTGCCCTGCCAGCTCCTCTCGGGTCCGCCGTCTTCCTACCGAGAGGCTGGAAATGACCCTTCCGCTGCTTCCCTGCAGCCGCTTCGCAGCCACACCCGCTGCCCACCCCAGTGTCTGCATGGTCGAGGAGGAGCCCAGCCGGCGGCGGGAGGCAGGGCGCCTGGGGCTCTCCAGCTGTGGCCTCACATCTGTGTGCTTCGCAGACGGCGACCGGCCGCGCTGGCGGTCCGGGGACAGCATTCGGGGCCCCCTGGGCTGAGGGCTTCTTGATCCCGCTCTGCCTGGGGGCGCCTCCGAGGGTGGGTGCAGAATCGGGGAGCGCAGAGGGACTGTGAGAGTGAGTCGTTTGGAAGATGCCTTGGGGTTGGTGGGCCTGTGAGCTTCTGGCGACGGCAGAGGGCGCCAGCGAAAAGGGCACTGTCCTCTAGCGGGCCACAGGACAGAGGACCGGCCGCTGCGCCTGTGGCTTCTAGAGCTCCAGCGGCAAGCTGGTCCAGCCGGAGCAGACTCAGCAGTGGGCCTGGGCACTCTCCAGGCGACGCTACCGAGGAGATGATTTCGTCCTCCAGACGCCTTGTCCTAGATTTAGGTCAACAGCGCTTAGCCGGCGAACCGAGCGCCAAGCACCGCGCTTACAGCCTGGAGCGCTGCGAGGCGGCTGGTGATGCTAGACCCAGGCCGTCTGCGAAGGGTAGGTTGGGACCAAGCTGCTTTCACATCGCTCCTAGTTGTGCCTAAACTTCTGAAGACCCGGGGCCTAAGAAGGTGGAGGGCCGGGATGCAGGACATGGGCATGCTGGGTAAAGGGCGCTCTCCTGCTCAGCACTGCTGAGCTCCTGCAGGAACCAGCAGGCCAAGCTGATGGCCAGTTCCTTTCAGCAACCCACGTCTAGGTACAGGATTATGGAAATCAGAGGCGGTGTAGGCAATGTTGACAATCGGAACAGTCATTCTGCTCTCTTAGAGAACCAGGGCAGGGGCTCATGAAGTGAGATGCCTGACGGGGTATGAGTTCTTTCACTGAGAGAAGGTTGGGCTCGCAGGGCTGGGGAGGACGCCTTCATCCCCACTGTGGTATTGGAGACATCTGTTACTTTAGACACAAAGACCATGTAGAGAGGATAAATCCAGGAACATAACTACATTTTGCCTAAGCAGATAATACAAAATTGAAGGAGACAATTGTTTTGATAATTCAAAAGAATGAAAAAATAGTCTCACTTAGGAGAGTTAGTATTGGCCTGAGGTGTGCAGATGGTTTTCCACATTTTCTATTTCATTCTGTTCCAACAGAGCTGTTCTTAAATGAAGTAAGTGGTTTCTTCTAATTTTAATGACGTGAGCAAATTCTTACCTCTTTGTTATGTGTTTCTCAGACTTGTAATGAGACTTGATTTGAGTTTCCAGCTTGAACTCCCAGGATCAGCTGCAGTGAATCATGTTGAGCTCTGAACAATAGCTCTCTAATTGGTCGATACCTCTGCAGTGGCATTTAGTTACAGGGTTGTATGCTTAATATGCACACTGAGGATGAATGTTGGAGTAATGAGCAGTACCGCTGGACTCTAGTAACCCCGGCCCCGACCTTCTTCCTGGGAGACCGGAAGGAACTCTGGGTGAGTAGTTTGTGGCCATCTCAGCATTGACTTGGTTTCTCCACTGGTTCTACTGACTTGTGTTCCTGAGAAGAGTGGCTGCCCTTCTGTCTTGTGTCCAGTGCCATTACATATCTTCCTGGCAAACTAATCCATTAATCACCAAGTTCTTATTTATCCAGGTCAGAAAGGAACATTTATTCCTGTTGTCCTTGTCGTGCTTGGAGCTTAGCCCTAAGTTAGGTGGCACCAGAGTTTCTCACGTCAGTTCCTGCAACTTCCTGCTGCTTATCTCCTTCCTTGCCCTGAGTTTGCTAGGGATGCTGCTTTTGAAACTTTGATGCAGTTCAACTATTCAAATTGTCTTTTCTTATTCATTTTTTTCAGTCATAATTTTTCCAAGACCCACCATAGGATGGATCTCGCCAATCAGAACTACTTTAAAGCTCTGTTCTCAACCCAGATAGGACGCTTTGACGCCTCAGTGGCCCAGGTCCCCACTCCCACCTCTTGTCTACTCCATCCACGGATGCCCTGATTCTCACGATTGTTATGCCAATTCTGTTTCTGTAGATGAGGTAAATATGAACTAGACATTAAAGCATTTGAAAAGTCAGGAATGTTTAAAAGTAACTGCTCATTTTATAAGTGTAACTTGATTATGAAATGTTTCTATGTTTTATTTTCAACAAAAGGTTGTTAGTGATTTCAGCAATGTCAGAATGCAAGTTAGATTGCTTGCATCATAAGGAAATGAGCCATAATTGAACGATGCAATATTAGTATTTTATTTCAAGTGTTCTAATTTCATTATTTCTAAATTTCAGCAGTTCAAAATGACTTCCAATCTTATGAGGACAATTTGGATGGTTTCCTTCATTTCCAAACCTGTAAGTGAAGTGGACCCACAATTCTGCTTGGAAGGACAGCCCATTCAAGTTGATGAGAGTGACCTCACACTCACACCTGCACAACCTAAAATGTCTAATAAAGCACATTCCTGTGCCCGGAATTCAATTTTAGGGCACAGCTGTAGATGCAGAATTGATGCCATCTGGTGTGATTCTGCAGAAGAAGACAAAATTTACCCTGAGTGTGCCATGCACTGGCTTTTCTGGGAATGACAAAATGCCAGGATTTGTTTTTGGTTCACTTGCAGGGGTGGAAAGTTGGAACTAGGTAAGTAAAAAATATGCAGTTCTCTATTTTTGATTTGACATTCCACATTCCCAATTTTGTCTGTAGTTTCAAAATAAGTGCATTAGAGTTGAATTTTAAATGTTAAAAATTTTAAGCATTGTAATGGTTAAAACATGTTGGATAATGGGAAACACTGACCTTTTTTTGCAAGTCATACTAATCTTGGGACTTCGAGAATACTGAGGATACTAACGCAGTACATAGAAAGTTTCTGCAGAGTTCTGTACTTGGTTTCAATTTTTACAGCTAGTCTGAGGTATTTGTGCTTATTTAAGCTACATTCATAGTCAAAACTCTAGGATCACTAGATGTAACTGCTGATGTATGTCACATTCAAGAGAAAGTTAAGAATTGAGTTGTAGATCTTTGATGTGGATGTTCTGTTGTTTGAGTCAGAGAAACAAATTCCTCAATTCTCCATTGCTTATTTTGTCCACACAAAATTTTAAAAAGTTGTGGATTAAATACAGATCTGATTGTCTGAGTTCAGAGGCTGGCCAAGCCAGGGGGCAGTACTGTTAGTGATTAGAACAGAATGAGCCCACTGGAAGTTTCCTTATGGAGATAGCTAAAATTCCTTATCAGCAGCTGCTCCGTTTAATGAGTCTGACCATTTCTGCCACTCTCAGTCTTTACGGGGAGATCCTAAGACAAGGCTGATTTGAAGCTGAAAGTCCTTATACTCAGCCTATGTTTTCCTAGTTTGTCTATGAAGTCACTGACTAGGTCCGGATTCTTTAGACAGGATGTTCTTTCTTTCAGATGGAAATCTCCCTTGTACAGCTATCTCCGTAACAGAGTAGGAAGTTGATAAACAATGGCTTAATTAGGGCCTTTGTTCTTTTCTCCTGTAACTCACACTGATGTGTGTTGGAGGTAGGTGACCACTGGTGTTGGCTCCCAGCTTACCGAAGTCGGGCTTTAGGCATTCTCCTGCAGGTCCCAAGATGGCCCCTGCAGCTCCCCACCAGAAGGAAGAAGCCCAGAGGGGCAGCTGGCCATGGCGTCTGAATCCACTTCTTTTGAAGAGCTGGTCACCACTGGCCAGCACATGTTACTGGCTGCTGCCATTTGGAGACGCCTCGAGCAATGGAGTTTCTGTAGCCTTCCACCAAAATCTGCACCCTCTTGCTGACGGGTGATGATGGCAGGTCTCAAGTGGACAACTAGCCTTCTGTGCCCTGGTGACAAAACCCATTTTGAAACAGATCGAAAAGTGGCCCCTCCCCAGCTGGCAGGACCCCAGGCCATGCTGCCCAGCTGGAGAGAGGGGAGGGAAGATGCCAGCTGTTGCCACGGAGCGCTGCAGGCCCACTTTCTCTGAGCTGGCAGACTTGCCTGTATGGGCATCTTTGAGGTGGACGTGATCTCCTTGTGGAGGTTGGATAGAGCATGAAGCCTTGGTGTTCTTCATCGCCACCACTGGGGTCCTCCCGACTTTCCCGTCAGTCAGATTTTAGTGGTCTGTGCATTTGGTGCCCATGAAAGACCATCCCTTTCATGCACCGGGGAGATAACCTATGCAAAGAAAGTCTTCCTTACTTCCTTCTGTGACTGCCACCAAGCTAGGAATATCCTGGGAGGATCACCTCTCAGCTGCTGCCTTGAGCAGCCTACATCCCAGCAAAGCAGAGGGAGAAGAATCGCTTCCCACATCCGAGGCTGTCCAGAGAACTTTCTGTGGCGATAGCAGGGTTCCACATCTGCAATCTCCAATATAGTGACCACTCGTCACGTGTGGCTGGTACACACTTCGAGTGTAGCTATTGTGACCGAGGAGGTGATGCTTAAATTTTACTTATGTCAATGAGTAAAACTAACCACACGGGGCCAGTGGCTGTGGTATTGGACACACGGTCCACATCCTGCGCTTCCTTGTGTTTCAGAGCTGTGGGAGAATGTGGGCCAGGCCCACGCTTGTGTCCCACGGCCCTCACTGTCTCACCCTGCGGTGGGCCTTGCCTCCCTGAGGAGGGGGAGAAGTGGTACTTTGGAAATGAATTTGAGATGCCAACTTGACACGTGTACGTCACACACTCTTCGTAGTGCAGATCCCTTTCGCCCTCCTAGCCTGTCATGTGTTCCTAGGTCAGAGTGATCCCACAGTTTATTTTGATCTATTGTGCAGGTTTTTTTAATTTTTGTAACACTGTGACTTTTAAATGATGATTCTGTGTATGTTTTCCAAAATATCTAGTGATTTATATTTTTTAACAAAGACCATGAAATAAAATATAATACTTATATGTAACTCAGTTTGTGTGTGTGGTTTTTGTTTTGTTTTGTTTTTGGTGATTATTACCCAAAGTTTATGAAGAGTTAATTAGGATGAGATTAATAGATAGAACACTTTTATTTTTATAGCATATTTCTTTTTTTAATGGGCAAGTCTATGTGCCAATTAACGTTATTATTATTATTTTTTTTTTTGGGGGGGGTTACTGAGGATTGAATTCAAGGGCACTCGACCACTGAGCCACCTCCCCAGCCCTATTTTGTATTTTACTTAGAGACAGGGTCTCACTAAGTTGCTTAGCGCCTCACTGTTGCTTAGTATCGTGGGGCAGCCAGCACCCTGCCAGGGTAGTTTTCTGCTCAAAAGGTGATGAGCCACCTGAGAAAATGAAAGTCTGAAATATTTAATAAAGAAATAAGAGACAGCCAGAAATTAGATAAATAGGAAGTGGAGCGTCTGATAAGGTCCTCCAGTCCACAGAGGAGCTGGAATGAAGACTAGAGAACGGCTCTGGCTCTTTATTCAAGGGAGTACATCAAAGGCTAGGATAAGGTTTTAGCAGGTGGAGTCTTGCTTCATGGTGTCTTGCAGTCAACAGGTTGATTGGCATCTTGGCAAGCCACACCCATCTCTGAGATGCTGTGTGGCTATGTGGCTCCAGCTGGTCACCTCATCTCCAGTGCAGTGCTGAGCCTCACAAAGCTGGGTAGGAAGTCACATGTTCTGGGCGCTCTCAAGCCAGCAGGAGTGCCACTGGGAGTTCCCAGATACCAGACTTTCCTACCCAATGGCTTCCATGCCAATTTGGTTCATGCATAGTTCAGAGATGGCTTTCAGCAGCTGAGGCTGGCTTTGAACTCACGATGCTGAGGCTGGCTTTGAACTCACGATCTAAAGCAGGAGGATCGTGAGTTCAAAGCCAGCCTCAGCTGCTGCCATTGCACCCAGCTAATGTTATCTTCTAAAAATATTCAATCATTCTTCCATCTAAGTTCGGGTAAAGTATGAGGGTTGTAGTAGTACTAGTGAATTCTTTTTTTCAGGCAGTGTTTTCTGCACTCAGCATCACTTGGACCTTATTTCTCTACAAGTTTCCTATTCTGTGCTGTTTGTCTTTTATTGAATTATACACATCCTTGCTACCGTCTAGACACAGTTCTTTAGCAGATGTATGCTTTGCAAATGTTTTCCCTCAGTTTGTGATTAGCCTATCAATTTTCTTAACAATGTTTTTAAAAGGTGTACTTTTATTTTGAAGTTTAATTTGCCCATCTCTTCATTTTATGTTTTTTGCTTTCTGTGTCCTAAGAGATGTTTACCTTTTCCCTAGGTAACCAAAAAAAGCACTTCTCTGTGCTTTCTTTTAAACTACAGAAGTATAATTTTAGCTTTTACTAAGTCTATTATTTATTTTATTTTTTTTAATATTTATTTTTTAGTTGTAGGTGGACAGAATATCTTTATTTTTATTTTTATGTGGTGCTGAGGATCGAACCCAGTGCTTCCCGCATGCTAGGCGAGCACGCTGCCACTGCGCCATAACCCCAGCCCCTATTATTTATTTTAAATATTTTGTGTGTGGTGTGAGGTAAAGACAGATTCCTCTACGGCTATGTGGCTCCAGCGGGTTCCTCCCTCCCTCCTTCCTTTCTCTCTCTCTCTCTTTTTCTTCATTTGTGGAAAAGGCACCCCTTTCTGCACTGGAATACTTTGCCATCTGTGTCAGTATCAGACGCCCGTGTAAGCGTGGCTCTGTTTCTGGCTCCCTTTTCTGTCCCACAGGGCCATCCTTATCCTATTCCTACACTGTCTTGTTTACTGAAGTTTTATAGTAATTCTTGATCTTCATGATGAATGTTTGCGAATCTGAACTGTTATAATAAACTCCACCTCAAAGGCTGAACCTTTACACACCATGAGGCCTGAGCAGATTCAGTTGAAAATGGTCCAATTCCATAAGGAAACCCCACCTGGTGCCCTGCTTTTCTCATTTCTTTCTTTAAACCTGGGTCCACAGTGGGATGGCACTCGGCCAGGAGGGACATCTGTGTGCCTTCCTGTCATGAAAAGTGGGAACTGTCCTCTTTACCCTTTTTACTTTTACTGCAGGTGGGAGCAAACAGCCTTCCGAACCCGACAGGAGAGAGAAAGAATGAAGATGGTCCGCGTGACATTTCAGTGAACGTGCATACTGACGTTGGGGACCCCGTCTCTCTGCGAACGGTGCCGGTGGACAGCGAGCCTGCCTGCTTTGGACCTCCGTGTGCCAATGGCTGCTCACATCTGTTTGATTCCTGGAGTTAAACGGGTGGATTCAAGGTCCCCCTACACTTTGTTCCAGCTGTCGAGGGCGCTGCTGTCAACAGTGCAGGAGCTGCCCCTTTCTCTCCGTCCAATGCTGCATCAGTAAATTTCAAAGGTAAAAGGGGATAGTTTGTTGCTGTCGTTGGCACTTGCTTTATTACTCTGAGCATTTTAAAATGCTCTTTGTTCTTTTGTGAGCTGCCTATCCATATCTTGGCCATCTCTCTACTGGGGTGTTCTTTGTTCCTTATAGTTTTTGTTATTTTCTTTCCTTCTCTTGGTGAATGTTATTTATAAATACAAACGTAATGAGGTTAAATCTTCCTCCCATTCTCCATTTCTTTGTCATGGCTACCAGATTCTTATGTATTTTTCTAGACTTATGAAACAGATATTAGGCATGTATTTACATTTTTACATAAACAAAGGCAAGCTATAAACACACGGTTGTGTACCTTGCTTTAAAATATGTAATAATTATTCTCTAGTCGTTTTTTTCAACCAATATTCACTGAGGACTTACCATGTGACAGGAACAATTCTAGTTGCTTCGTCTATGTTCCTGAGTAAGAAAGGAGGTTCGTTCCCTCTACCCCCGGCTTCTGTTGTACACACACGGCCGCCTCTTTGTAACTGTTCTATCGTATTATCCCGTAAGAGAAGCACAATTTACTTAACCAATTCTTTCTTAATACCTATTTAGTTGTTTCCTGGTCTTTTCCATTACCAATAACACTACATAAACCTTTGACATAAATCTTTGACCTTATGTACATATATTTATAGAATAAAATCCTTGATGTAGAATTTCTGGGTGTGTCTTTAAAAAAATTTGTTAGAGAAATTTGAAACATCTATAAAAGTAGAGAGAGGGGCTGGGGCGGTGGCTCAGTGGTAGAGCGCTTGCCTCGCATGCGGAAGTCACCGGGGTTCGATCCTCAGCACCACATAAAAATAAATAATAAAAGATATTGCATACAACTAAAAAATATATAAACAAAATAAAAAATAAAAGTAGAGAGAATGTTGCCACAAAAATTTATTCTCATTGATTATTTAAAATTTTTATTTAAATCTTGTTTATTCTTTAAATTTGTAGATTTTATCATTCGGAGTTGCAAAAAAATTTAGGTACAAGTTTTAGAGTTACAAGAAACTTAAGCAGAAAGAACAGAGGTTTCTCCCATACTTCTTTCCATGACCATACAATATTATTATTAAAATCGGATAGTGTATGTTACATTGTTAAAATCGATTCGCCAATGTTGACATATTGTTATTAACTAAAGTTCATGTCATTTGCATTAGGGGTCCCTCTTGGTGGGGCAGCTCTACAGGTCTTAACACATGTGCCGACTTGTATCCACCTTCCGACCACTCCTATCCATCATGTACCGTAAAGAGGAGCCTGACACTCACCTATGTTCCTCCTCCTTATTGCTCCCGTCCTCTCTCCGAGCTCCTGGCAACCACGACCTGTCTACTATCTCCACAGTGTTACCTGTTTTAGTTGTTTTTTTGCTTTGCTGTGATTAAAACATCCAACAAAAGCAACTTAGGAGGAAAAGCTTATGTGGGACCATAGGTTTCTAGGCCTCCTTCCATAGAGGGCTGAGTACACTGTTCTGAGCCCAAGGTGAGGCCCAGTGGAGGAAGGCTGTCACTCTTGGCAAGGTCCAGACGGAGGCAGTGGGAGACAGAGAGAGAGAGAGAGAAGGAAGGAGAGAGAGGGAAGGAGAGAGAGAGAGAGAGGGAGAAGGAGAGGGAGAGAGAGGGAGAGGAGGAGGACGGGCCCCAG
>PVHX01004160.1:0-129876 GCA_004024805.1 Geosciurus inauris
TTTTCTCCAATGTATGCTTTTGGCACCTTTGTCTAGTATGAGATAGCTGTATTTCTGTGCATTACTCTCTGTGTCTTCTATTCTGTACCATTGGTCTACATGTCTGTTTTGGTGCCAGTACCATGCCGTTTTTGTTACTATTGCTTTGTAGTAAAGTTTAAGGTCTGGTATTGTGATGCCTCCTGCTTCACTCTTCTTGGTCAGGATAGCTTTGGCTATTCTGGGTCTCTTATTTTTCCAAGTGAATTTCATGATTGCCTTTTCTATTTCTATAAGAAAGGCCTTTGAGATTTTAATTGGGGTTACATTGAATCTGTATAGTACTTTGGGTAGTATGGCCATTTTAATAATATTGATTCTGCCTATCCAGGAGCATGGATTCCATCTTCTAAGATTTTCTTCAATTTCTTTCTTTAGTGTCTTGTAATTTTCACTGTAGAGGTCTTTCACCTCTCTTGTTAGATTGATTCCCAAGTATTTTATTTTTTTGGAGGCTATTGCGAATGGAGTAGTTTTTCTAATTTCTCTTTCAGAGGATTCATTGCTGATGTATAGAAATGCGTTTGATTTATGTATATTGATTTTATATCCTGCAGTTTTACTGAATTCATTTATCAGTTCTAGAAGTTTTCTGGTGGAACTTTTTGGATCCTCTAAGTATAGAATCATGTCGTCTGCAAATAATGATAGTTTGAGTTCTTCTTTCCCTATTTGTATCCCTTTATGATTTTTTTATAAGCATTGTTTGCTCTCTTTGAATTATCAATTTTTCAATTGTTTATAAGGCAGAATGTTCAATGTGCTCATTACACCCAGAATGTACAGTGACTGCAAAGCCAAGTGACAGGCAGAGTGGACTGATGAGAAGATAGTCATCCAGGGGGTGAAGGTGACCTCCCTCTGGCAGGAGTCCCAGTGGAGGGTAAAAAAAAAAAACCCTTAATGTGTTTTTTTCAAAGAATGGTCTCAAAATCTGCTAGAATAGGTACCTAAAAATTCAGAGGTCAGCTTATATAGGACATACCCCTGGTGGCGGACTGGTTTTGAGCATTCAACTATCATTAACTGAGCACCAGTATGTTCCAGGCTCTGGTCTAGAAGACAAAGTAGTGACAAGAAAGACATGGATTGCTCTCATGGAGTTTAGATTCCAGACTAGTGCAGCATGTCACTGGGAACAGGTGGGGTCATTACAGTGGGTGTTGACTTCTGACTCACCCCATCCTGGCCAGCCCCATTGGCCTCAGCTTAATCTACAGGAGCAATTACCCTTCTGGTTAGAACTGAATGGCCACTTTCTTTGTTTTGGATTCTGGAATAAAATTTGCCTTGGAGCTCTTCCACAGGCTCTTTGGAACTCGGATGCCTTAATGTTGTTTTAGTATTTAACCAATTTTCATTCCATGTATAACTTCCCCACACATATGATATCACTTCACTAGTCAAAATGTCTAATTTATGATATAATTGCCATTGTTAATTGCAATCATATAGGTTTTAATGATACAAATTAAATATCAGGACTCAAGCTTACTGAGTTCTTAATTTTAAGGTGTTATTAAAATAAGTCCCTTTAGGGTGAAAAGAGATTAATCACTGCTGAAAAAGTAGCAGCGGATTTTGTGGCTGTGGAGGCTGTTTTAAAAAAAATTCAATTTGGAATTGAGTAGAGGAAGGTAGGTAGGGCTTGAATTGAGAGCCTTTATCTCCAGCCTGACATCATGTTGTCCATAGCTGGGTGGCTAGAAGCCAGGCATTTCTCCTCTGTCTTGAAGCTTCTTCATCTATCAAATGGAGCCAAGGAGAAGGGAGGTGTTTAACTGAATGCACTCTAAGGTCTCTGGGTTCTAATACTCTACTGTGCAAAATGGGGAGGATAATACTAACCAGTTTCCTTACGGAGATGTTAGAAGAATTATATTCTAAATCAGAGGCTGGCACACTACAGCTCTCCAGCCAAGCTCAACCCTCTGCCTGTTTTGTGTGGGCCACAATCATGAAAAATCATTTCTAAATGATTGAGGGAAAAATTCAAAAGGATAGAGATGGGGTTGTAGCTTAGTGGTAGATCACTTTGCCTAGCCCCATTTTTAAAAAATTACTATTTGTGACACATAAAAATTATATGAAATACACTGAGATGTGTCCTTAAAATTTTATTAGCTGGTTGAAGATGTAGCTCTGTGGTAGAGCACTTGCCTAACACGTTCAAGGCCCTGGGTTCAATCCCTAGTACTGCAAAAAATAAACAAAGTTTTATTGGAACCCAGCCATGCTTCTTCATTTACATATTGTCAGCCACTGTTTTTGCATTTCAGCAGCAGAGCTGAATATTTGTAACAGAGGTTATATGGCCAATACAGTCTAAAAATATTTGCTCTCTGTCCCTGTAGAGAAAATGTTTGACAAGCTGTGTTCTAAAGCATTATCAGACTCCATTCTGCACTGAATTAGGAAAATAAGAATTATTCAGAGAACTTTAATTACATGAGGTAATTTTCTTGAATGCTTGAGAAGTCTGTCATGTTTTTCTATAATGACGACAAATGCTGTATTTTGTGATATTGTAAGTTAAGTGCACATTGCTTATGAATTGTTATGTGGGTATGCATAACAGACCTTCCTGAAGAAAAAAAAATGAGTCCTCACAGGAGAAATGATAAATAGGGGGCTGGGGCTGTAGCTCAGTGGCAGAGCACTTGCCTATCATGTGTGAGGCACTGGGTTCAATCCTTGGCACCACATAAAAATAAACAAATAAAATAAAGGCATTCCATCCACCTACAACTACAAAAAGAAAAAAGAAAAAAATGACAAATAGGATAGTCACAATACCAAGGACCAAGTGATGGGGCTGGGAGTGTAGCTAAATGGTATAGCAGTCGCTCAGCAGGCAGGAGGTCCTATGGGGTGGGTAGAGGGGTGATGTTCAGAGCAGTAGGAGAGACAACCCAAATATCCATCAACAGTGGAATGAGAAAAAAACAGTTGTGATATACAAGGAAGTGCAAACTATTAGCCAAACAAATAAAAATACAGCTTTCCCAACAAGAAGGAAGACTGTCATTAACCATGTTGACAGAAAAAAGCAAGCTGCAAAAGAATACACACAATGCCATGCCAGTTATATAGTTTCCCGAAGCATGGAAAACTAAACAATATGGGAACAGGTACAAGCACAGGAAATAAGCCCATAGAAAGGAAGGCAAAGGAATTAGTATATAAAATTCAGCACACTGGTCCTCTCTGGGGAGGAGGAATAGGGTGGTGTGGGGTGCAGCATGGGGCAAGAGGGGGCTTCCTTAACATTGTGATGTTCCACTCCTTAAGCTGACCCGTACGCTCATTGTACTGTTATCTTTTATATTACCTACATGATATATAGGTTTTTAGCAGTCTTTAAATATTGCTTATTTTTATGTAGAATAAAATAACCTCTAAAAAGAATTTTAAAATAAAGACAAACTGAAAAAAAATTGGCAAAGGTTAGCGAACAGACAATTCACAGAGGAAGAAATCCA
This sequence comes from Geosciurus inauris, assembly GCA_004024805.1. Lineage (NCBI taxonomy): Eukaryota > Metazoa > Chordata > Mammalia > Rodentia > Sciuridae > Geosciurus > Geosciurus inauris. Next base: position 3,522 of record PVHX01004160.1, read on the forward strand.
AATGCCAATAAACATGAAAAGATGTTCGTTTGGGGCTGGGATGTAGGATGTAGCTCAGTAGTAGAGCATTTGTGCTGAGGATCCAACACAGCCAAGAGAGAAAAATTCAACCGCACTTATAACTAGGGAAATGCAAATGAAAAGAACAAAGATGTATTGACAATAAGCCATTGGTACAAATCCCATCATTATGTATAATTATAATGAGCCAAGGGGAAAAAAAGCCATTAGTGCAGTATGATAGTTATTTAGGTAAAATTTTGAAATATTTAAAACAATATCATAACTTGTACATGCATACATATGAAGCTCAAGATCAGAAATGTACATGAGATGGTCTGCAGAAAATTCAGGGCTGTGGTTATCTCTGGTGATAGAGTCCTAGTAGGGAGAGGTGGGAGAGGCTTCAGCTACATTGGTAACATTTTCTTTCTAAAGGAAAAAAGATCTGAAATAAATAGCAAAATAAAAATTTGCTAAATCTGGGGAGTTCATTGGTGTCTCTGCACTTCTCTGAAAAATTTTTAAATAATTTTTAAAAGAATGAGTTATTGACCATCTTCTCGTTCCTCATGTGCGGTCTGAACAAACTAATAGGAATCTATTCTGTTCAAAACTGTTCAGAGCTCTGACTTCTTCATCTTTTCCTGAAAAATCTGCCTCAGATGAGGTTCCCATGGATATCAGAAACACTCCAAGGGGCACCAGGCTCAAAAGCCAGGGACATTTTGTTTTTGTGGTGCTGGAGATAGGTCTTGCATGCTGAGTTGACCACTGAGCTACATCCCAAGCCCCTGCCAGTGACATTTTGATTCCAGTTCTAGCCTGAGTGTCCCCTAAGGTTTCTGAAAAGAGCAGTGAAAGTATATTCAGCAATACTATTTTGTCCCCTGAGGACTACCTTAAAAATGCTCTCAAATGTTGAACTCTTTTAAGATGACTTCAATTAGGAAGTCTTTGTAAGTTTGTTCTTTAAAAACAAACAAGATATTCGTTGTTTTCTCTACAACATTCTTCCATCAGGTGATCACTTCAGGCCTGAATTATAGTCATGTCCTCCAAATGGCTTTTGCGCGCGCGCTCTCTCTCTCTCCCTCCTTCCCTCCCTCCATCTCTCTCTTAGCAGCCTTTTAAAAGATAACTGGAATTGTCAAGGCAGCATTAAACAACTTTCATTGGCCCTCCATCACCTACAGGGAAAATCTAAACTTTTTGGTATGGTTTGACAGATTCAAGTTTAACTATAAAACCGCTGCCTTTTGCACGATGATGTGAACAGAACAGGAGAACAGGAGATGGGTGTTCCAACTAATACCTGGGACCCTGTGTTCAGGATCATGACCTGCGTAGATGGTCTTTCACTGTGTTTATCAAGACTACAACAGAGTACTGGCACTCAGCTGTCTGCAGCCCCCGTCCTGTCCACCCTCATGCACCATTGGTTTTTTGCTAAAAAGCTTCAGTCTGGCCATTTGTTTTATTCACTTTCTGGAATCAAACATTTCACTCACCTGCCTCCAGGCTTGGGGCTCTCACAGTTCCCTTCACTCTCCTCCTTTCCCACCCAGCATTGTGTTGCGTTCTTCAGTTCACAAGAATGTTTATTGAGTTTTTGCCTTATGCCAGACTCTCTGCTGAACTTCTGTAACACAGTCTGAGCTGCTTGTTTGAAATCAAGATGGGTCCCAGTTATTGTGACTCATAACATATATCCCCAAATTAGTAGTCTAAAACAACTGCTTTATTATGCTCACAGATTCTGGGGATCAGGGATCTGGAGAAGGCACAACAACCCTGTTTCTCCTCTCTGAAGTCTAGAGCCATAGCTGGAAAGACTCAAAGAGCAGAGGGTTGGAATCCTTTTGAATCGTCTTCACACATGTGTCTCAGGCCTGGACCGGGATGATTCGAAGTCTGGACTCACGTTAACAGCTTGTCATAGACACCACGTGTCTTGGACTTCTCACAACATGATAGTTCTCAGTGGGAGAATCCCAAGAGGACCATTTGAGAGAGCCAGGGGGGAACTGAATAGCCTTCCCCATCCAGACTCAGATGTCACATAGTGTCCCTTCGGCCTTATTCTATGGATGGAAACACAAACACATTCAGATTTAAGAGCAGGGAACATAGACCCCACCTCTAAGTGTGAAAAGTGTGAAAGAATTTTTTCTGTTTCATGTTTCTTTTTTACTTCCTTTATTTAGAGAGTCCAGGAAAGTCAAAGATTTTCTTTGGGGGGACTGAAGACTGAACCTAGGGCCTCACACATGCTAGATAAGCACTCTAACACTGATCTATATCCCGAGTCAGTCAAAGGCTCAGTCTTTCATACTCCTGAAATGCCTAGTCAGCCCCTTTCTGGCATAGGAAACCTTTTCGAGACATCTGACTTAAAACAGTAAGCATTGAATGGCTGCTTCAAGCCAACTCCCTGATTGACATCTATACAAAGTCCCACAAATACAACTTTAGGTCTTTAGCTAGGATTCTCTTACAGGATTTACTACTGCATATAGACTAACTGTTCTATTTAGCTGAGTGTGGTGGCATATGCCTGTAATACTGTAATCCCAGCAACTCTAGGCTGAGGCAGGAAGATCACAGGTTTGAGGCCAGCCTGAAATTTAGCAAGACCTTGTCTCAAAATAAAAAGGAAAAAGGGTCTAGGAATATAACTCAGTGATAGAGTGCCTGGGACTCAACACCCAGTACAAAAAAATTTTTGTGGGGATGGGACTGTAGCTCAGCGGTAGAGCGCTTGCCTCGCATGCGTGAGGCCCTGGGTTCGATCCTCAGCACCACATACAAAGCAATAAAATAAAGACATTATGTCCATCTACAGCTAAAAAAATATTTAAAAAAAATTTTTTTGTCTTCTTTTTGCATTTAATTCTCCTAACATTCAAACCTTCGTAGCTTCTGCATGAGCATTCACTGAAATCAGGTGGGTAGGGGCCCTCCAAAGAACATGCTTCAGAAACTCACATTTATACACTCCCTCTCTGTTGAAAGCCACTTTTTTTTTGGAGGGAGAGATATCAGGAATTGAACTCAGGGGCACTCAACTACTGAGAGCCACATCCCCAGCCCTATTTTGTATTTTATCTAGAGACAAGTTCTAAGTTGCTTAGTGCTTCACTGTTGCTAAGGCTGCCTTTGAACTCACAATCCTCCTGCCTCAGCCTCCCAAGCCACTGGGATTATAGGAGTGTGCCACTGTGTCTGGCTGAGGAGCAACCTGGTGAACAAGAGCAGACCCAATGTGAAAGCAAAAGTCAAATAATAAGGAGCTCATGTTCTGTGTGGATGCCCTTGCCAGGACTCCATGTGGGCTCCCCAGGCAGCTGCAAGCACCTTTTCTGGTGTTTTTTCCACTTGTCATTTCCTGTTCAGCCCAGTGCTTGAACATTTCCCTGAACAAAAATTGTATGAAGAGAAAGAAAAATTGGGGGAATTGTCCTTGAAAGGGAACTCTGGCTTAGAATTCCTCTCTACTGAGATCTTTCAAATATAGGATTATGTTGAAATTGATTTCTTAAAGTCAGTGTAGGCTACTTGATTTGCCCAACATTAGGCCTTTAAGTCACAGCAGTTGCTACTGTACATGGTTGCACTGTGCCCCCTACAGAACTGTTTCCATTTTAATTACATCATAACCATGCTATTTCAGAATCTAAAGAGAACAAATGGGAGCTAAAAGAAGAAAGCAATGACGCCCAGAGCAGCTCAAGTTAGGAAGCCTCTTTCAGCAGAAACCTCTCCCGTAGAAAATCACAGGGACCATATTTTGCAGAAAAGAGAGGGCAAAATAAACTCATTTTCATAAGCAAAACTGCTCCATCCTGACATGATGTAAAACTACCTGAGATTCTTTGTTTCTCTTCTTTCCCTCCTTTCCTATCTTCATTCCTCCTTCTTTCTTCTTCTTCCCTCCAGTGCTTTTTTTTGATGTGGGAGGGGGTCTCCCTATGTTGCCCATGCTGGTCTCCAACTCGTGGGCTCAAAAGATCCTCCTACCTCGGTTTCCCAAGTAACTGGGGCTACAGGTGTGTGCCACTGCACCCAGCTCCTAAGATTCTTCCTAAGTCTTCAGTTAGTACATGCTTAGGTTCAAAGAGAAATAGCTAAAAATATACTCTGTTACATATTGGGTTTTGGTTTGGGGCTTTTATCCTGTAAGTGCCCAAAATGGTCAATTTCCTCACTGTTGAGCTCATCAGTTGAATCCTTTAACTTGGATACGTTTTTCCTCCCTGTAACCTTAAGATACTTTGATTTGCCAAAAGTGTGTTTTTCCCAAGCATTTGTAAAATAGGGGAAAGAAAAATAATGAATTAAACCTAATGAGACCCTAAAAAGATAGTTCTCAGGTTCTTGCTTTTCTCAAGCAATTAATGCAATTTTATCTTTGGGGATGGGAATTCATCTGTGTGACAAAGTGAAAGGTTTTTCTTTCTGGAAAAAAAAAATTACAACTTTTGAGTTCAAACAAGAACAACAACTCAGTCCATATGGCACTTCCAGTACTACCTAGACCCCCTCAAATTCCCATGACAGAGAGGCTTCTCCAGCAGTCAAGCAATCAGAGAGGGGTGTAAGTTCAGGGCCTCTTTTTCAAAGAAATTCTCAGCAAGCTGAGTGTGGTGGTGTGCACCTGTAATCCCAGCAGCTCTGGAGACTGAGGCAGGAGGATTGCAAGTTCAAAGCCAGTCTCAGCAATTTAGCAAAGTCCCAAGCAATTTAGCAAGACTTGTCTCTAAATAAAATACAAAAAGAGCTGGAGATGTGTCTCAATGATTAAGTGCCCCTGGGTTCAATCCACAGTACCAAAAAAAAACCAAAAAAACTAAGGGGATTATTTCATGGCCAGGACCTATCTAAGAAAATACAGGTTAGGCTGGGGATGGAGTTTAGTGGCAGAGTGCTCACCTAACATGCATGTGTCCCGGCAGGACCAAGGACGCTTCCGGCACCTACAGATTCAAACTAGTGGCGGGTTCGTACGGATCCTGAGCGTTGGTGTATCCGCTCGTGCCTAGATTCTTGCTCATCTGCCTTCATCCATGGACCCGATCCGGAGCTTCTGCGGCAAGTTGCGGTCTCTGGCCAGCACACTAGACTGTGAGATGGCCCGGCTGCAGCAAGCGCTGGACGGAGAGAACAGCGACTTTGATGACTATCCAATGAAAATTTTACACGATCTTCATTCCAGAAGTCCAGGCTTTAAAGGATGATGTTAACATTCTTCTTGATAAAACAAGATTGGAAAGTCAAGAAAATACTGGCTTCATAAAGGCAACAAAAATATTGATGAAAAAAAATTCAATGGATATCATAAAAATAAGAGAGTTTTTCCAGAAGTATGGATATAATCCACGCATCAAAGAACATTCAGTATGTGAGCAAGAACTCACTGACTCTACCCAAGAGACGGCTAAGTGTGAAAATTTTGGAAACCATGATGTGAAGGATGATGTCTGGTAGTTCTGTTTCTGAGAAGCCGCCACGTAGTCCACAACTTTCAGATTTTGGACTTGAGCAATATATGATATCCCAAGTTTTACCAAACCCTCCAAAGGCAGGAAACAACAATAAGGAGGAGCCCAAAATTCAAACTCCACCTACCAGTCAGTCACTATTTAAAATACTAAAAACTCCAAAATGTGCTCTAAAAATGGATGATTTCGAGTGTATAACTCCTAAATTAGAACATTTTGGTATCTCTGAGTATACTATGTGTTTAAATGAAGATTATACATTGGGACTTAAAAATGTGAAGAATATTAAAAGTGAGAAAACTATAGAAAGAGAACCGATAACCAATAATTTTTCTGTCACTCCTGGCCCCATAAACCAGCAGCTAGAAAAAAGTGATGTCGAGTGTACGAATTCCCCATTGGCACCTACATTCTGCACTCCTGGTTTGAAAATTCCTTCCACAAAGAACAGCACAGCTATGGTATCTACAAATTATCCATTATCAAAAATAAATAGTTCATCAAATGATGTGGAAGTTAAAGATTATACTCCACTAGTTTTAAATTCAGATGAGTGCTTTGAGAATTTTGTGGATCCCTCTTCTCCTACAGTTTCTTCTTATGAGAATCTGCTTAGAACACCTACACCCCCAGAAGTAACTGTAATTCCAGAAGATATTCTCCAGATTTTGTCAAAATACAACTCAAACCTAGTTACTCCAGTAGCAGTGAAGGGAGTACCACCCAGGAGGGGTTTCCTCAAATATGAAAGACAGAATATCCAAGATGATGGTGACAAAGAAAACTGGTGAAACTCCTTCTACTACATGGCAGCTGACCTTTCAAGTTCTACTCTCCAGCTTGGCCACTCATCAGATCCTGAACCTCACTCTCTCTGGAAGGTTCCAGTGTCTGGACCTGTGCCCACAGGCCTCCTGTGTACCATTGGCTAGGGCCATAGGAGCCTTTAGAACTACCTGACAGATTCAAACTGCCCCAGCCATCAAGCCCAAGATTCATCTGATTAAAAACTGGAAAAAACTTTTCAAATTACAGCCAACAGGAAAATAAGGATCTATCATACTGTGGAAACCAGCTAAAAACTTGAGATTAGTTGGCATATATGACTAGGTGCTTCAAAGGCTTGGCTTTAAGAAATTCAATATGGTAAAGATTACCCTCTTGTAATTGTTTTGAAAGTCATACGAAAGACCTGTGACAATTTAACATTGACCTGTGTTAATTTTGTCATAAAATTGTCACTAAAACCTGAAAAAAAAAAAAACATGCATGTGGCCCTGGGTTTGATCCCCAGCACCTTAAAACAAACAATCCCGGGCCCCCACAAATCTACAGGAAAAAGCAAGCGGTGGGGCCAAAGGCTCCCCTGGGGGTACATACACATTTCTGCTGGCCTTGGGCTTGGGTTTTAAGGCTCTGCTCTTTGGGATAAAGATAAACAAATGATGAAGCCTAGATGGGGTGACAAAAAGGCTCCCCTACCACACACACTCCCTTCTGCATAATGTGGGATCCCTGAATGATACATTTAGTGGATGAAGCAGAGAAAACTCACCCCTGGAGGCAGAGTGGAGACATGTGCCTCAGTTGGCAGGGACTCTTAATGCTGGTGCTGAAGAATGAAATGAACAGACCCTCTCAGAATTCCTAACCCTGATTCTATACTCATGTGGGTTTAGAACTGGAATTCACACTGAAAAACCCATGTCTAAACATTTCATCTGAAGTGGTTCTGGACACCTAGTGCCTCCCTACACCTGGAAGAAGCCATGCAAACTTTCTTTACTGGAACACTAAGCTTCAGCGAATTTCCACAGATATAAACTCAAGGATGTGGGATCACAATCAGAAACAACAACAGTTCACACATGTACAAACAATCCTTTATGAATCAGTCAAGAGAAGTAAAAGAAGCAGGATGGCAACTGTTAGGTCCGGTCAGGGTCTAAGATGCCCAATTAAGGAAACCGGTCAGCAGCTGTAAAGCGGAGCTGCAAGCCCGATGTGACTTCACTAGTGGACACGCCTCCTGTCAATCAGCGAGTTTTCCTGACCTATCCAGGAAGGACTCTGCCTTCTCTTCCTGTCCCTGAGCCCTCCACTTCCTGACTGGGTTTTTCTTGAAATTCTCTGTGCACGGTCGAGCCAGCGCCATTTCTCCTGACACGCTCTGATGGACAGGGGATTTGGTCTGAGGGCGCACATTCCAATAAAGCCTTGCCGAGTGGCTTAATTCATCTTCTCCTGGTCATGTAATCTTTACATAATGGTGCCGGAAACCCGGGAGGGCTTTGAACCACCTCGTACTGGGGTTGAGGCAGGCCCTTCGGACCGAGAGAATTCCTGAGCCACTCCCTGTCTTCCTCACCCGGACCGACAAGAATGAGGTAGGCCCCCCGCTTCCTCTGGCTTCTCGTCTTGCCCCTCCCCCACCCTTCACTCCAGAGGCCCATCCTGTAAGTCGCATGTGCGCATGGGCGCTCTGTCCGCGGGCGCTCTGTCCTCTGGAGGCCGCGAAGATTGGGAAGACGTTCCCAGTCTCCGTGTTAGCCATGTGCTGTCTGCCCTCCGGGCCCAGGAAAGTTCAAAGGACGCTTCAATTTTCCGCCTGGCCCCATTCTTCCATGGGCGCGAGCATTCTTTGGGACGCCAATTTATGTTCCTGTCCACTCCTCCCGGGGCCGCTGAGAAAACACAAGGAACTTTGGATTTTTAAATCCTCACTGATTTGGCTAATTTTTGTCACCGGATGGGGAAACGGACAGAAATTCCTTTCACCAAGGCTTTGTTGGAAGCACGCTCTCGCCCCTCCCTTCTTTCCCCTCTGTTCTGTTTTTTCAAGTTCTCACTGCACTCTCCCCCCTCCCCTCTCCAAAGCCAAAGCAATGTCCCAGCAGTTTCCCGCCAGAGAAAACAAAGCCGGCCTCAGTCCCATTGCCGGAAGGCAGAAACGAGGCATTCACCTGAGTCCGCCTGCCCTGCCTCCCCTCACTCGGTTCCCCCAGATGCAGCGCCACCTTCCCGGGAGGCGGAGCTGGCCTCCGTCCCAGCGCTGTGCCTGAGCAGAGACGGCATTGGGAGGGGCCCACCGCACGTGCCCCTGCGATGACCTGGCGCGGCTGTTCTCCACGCACTACCAGCTGAAGCTCTCTGTCTCTCTCTCTGTTGGTGCGCACCGCTGGGACAGACTAGTGCGCGGCTGCCACAGAGCAAAAATCCCTTTTCCGTTTACTCCTCTATCTCTTTCCTCACGCGACCACACCACCAGGGCCCTGCTGCTCAAGACAGCCGGCAGCGGAGGGTCCTCGAGTCAGGCCCCTGGGCTGCCCCACCCGCTCACTTTTTTGCCAGCAGGATCCCAGCGAAGCTGAGCTCACCCCAGCGCTTGGTGACCTGCCCCACCTCCCTGCATTCCTCATTGCCTCCATGCTGCTCAGAGGGGCAGCTCCGAGTCTGAGCTGCCTGCCACACGGTGGCCTCACCCCTCCCCCATCTGCCTTTGGCTGCTCCCCCGACTTGGGGACAATTGAGAATTGACTCAAAAAGCAGAAAACATGCTGCAAAAAATGGGTTGATTTCTTAATTCTGTTGCCAGATAGGTATTGTTAATGCACAAAACAAAAGGGACTTACGTTCAAATTAACTTGATGTTTCTTTCTCCTTCCCTCCTCTCTCCCTCTCCTTTTTTCTCCTGTTGCCTTATTAAAATAATTTCCAGCTATATCATTTTTTCCAGGATTCTAGGATTTTAAATTATATATATATATATATATATATATATATATATTTTAAGTTCCTGATTTTGACTCTGCACGCTGAAATTAAGATTTCTGATCAGATATGTTTTATCCAACTATAAAAGTTTTTTTACACTCTACTGAGACTAGATGTACCTACCTTTAATTCAAAAGGCCTTCTGCATGCTCTATTTTATTTATGTAAACTGAGCACTCATAAACTAAAATTAAAAAATGGATCCAAATACCTTTAATTCACATGATTTAAAAGGTTCAATTTGAATTAGGTAAACAAAAATAAAGATGTCTTTAGAATTACTCAACTCACAAGTCTTTCCATGTGGTCAAAGGACGAATAACATGTTAAAATTTTTTTTAAAATGTCTAATATATATCTCATTGTCAAAAATTTCTTCAAGGGAAAAATGTTACTGTTAAATATACTTGTCTAATATCTTGGTTTTTTAATGAAAATAAGCAAATCAGATCTGATACTGAGTACTCAAATGTGTTTGTTGGATGGAATGTTGACTGTTAGATCCAATACCAACTGCTTTTGATTCCTTTAAATTCCATAGGGTAACATTTTAATGTTTTCATAAATGGTAAATGAATATACTTCTCTAGCCCAGCCTAATTCTATCTTAGGATTGAGGGCTGATTAGAAAAGATGTCATAAAGGTTTATTTTGTTTTACTTGCTTGGACTATGTTTGGCTTTGATTGGGTAATTATGCTTCTTAAAATCTAAACCATGCCCTCATGCTAAATCCTGAATTTCCCCCTTATCTAGGATGCTAAGCTATATAAGTCATTGTTTGCCTTCTGCCTCTCTGTATTACCCTATCAATTGTAAATTCTTGAGATACTTACCTTAATAATTCTCTGTGTTACAGAAACTTCCCTACTCCTAGACAAAGCTGCTGCCCTCAGAGGTCAGCCACCATGTGACTAATATGAGCTTACTTAGTTTAAATCTAAAAGTTAAACTCAATTGTCCTTTCTTTCAACACAAAGGTTTATAAATCTCTAAAGGCTTTTACTGTTTCACTTAAAGTACTATAAATAACATAAGGTATTTCTTATCATTGAAATGGAGTAACTTGCCTAACTTCAAAATTTACAAGGATTATTTTGGGATGTGGATCTAAATGAAGGGTAAATTTCTAAGATTTATGTTTATGACTAATTTAAAAGTTAACATCTAAATTTTTCTTTCAAAACTAAACTTAATGTAATAACATCAATGTAATTCTGATTCTATATTAAATGTGTTCATATCTTTCAGGTATACAAGTATTTAAAATAGAAGCTTTAAAAATGTTTTATCAAGCTGATGTTCTCCAAACTGAACTTGTATGATATCCATTCATATCATTTAATGTTTTATAACTGAACCCATCATCAATAAGATAAGACTTTATTTTTACACCAGAATGATCTTTTAAATAAATGAGGACCTAATCTATTTAATATTCTACTAAGATTTTACAAGGAGCTCTGTCTTACCTGAGATAGTTCTGTCTCCCAGCTTACTACAATGGCTTCAAAATAGATGAGACTCCAGTTCATTTAAAGATATGTTCAAAGGATTAATTTTGTTGTAAAGATCATTAGGACCTCAAACAGGGACATAATATATAACTCAGCCAAACTTTGAGAAAGCTGTTACACAAACTAAATGTTTTGCTGCTGTTAATTTTATTTTATATTTTACTGAAACTCTAACTATTGCCTGTTAATGTTTTACAGAGATACTACTTCAAGAAAAACCAACCCAAATTATTTTAAGATAGATCAGCCACCACTTATAAGATAGACCTTAAAGTTAAAGCCCAGTGCCCGCCCTTTATAACTGGTGAGATTGGCTTGCTGAGTGTTTAAGATCAAGACTTAAAAACTAAAATTAAGCCAGGCGTGGTGGCTCACACTTGTAATCCCAGCACTTAGGGAGGCTGAAACAGGAGAATCGCGAGTTCAAAGCCAGCCTCAGCAACGGCGAGGTGCTAAGCAACTCAGTGAGACCCTGTCTCTACATAAAACACAAAATGGGGCTGGGGATGTGGCTCAGTGGTCGGGTGCCCCTGAGTTCAATCCCTGGTACCAAAAAAAAAACAAAAAAAAAAAAACTAAAATTCAATTAAAAGGTCAAAAAAACCAGTATTTGGCTTTTGCCCTTTGAGTCAACCTAAATCCAAGGAATGAGGGAACTTCTCTGAAGTGCTCTACATCTCTGGGCCGCAGGACCTCCTGATCAAGGAGATTTCTGAGACCATTAGAGAATTAAAGAGCCAATCAAATGCCATACAATGAAGAGGAAGGTCACCAAAGATGGAACTGTCCCTCCTGCTTCCCGGGGAAGACACTGGTGGTCAGCGCCACTTCTTGACCTCTCCTAACGCAAATGGCACTAACAGAGCAAACATGCTGCCCTCAAGTTCCTCAAGGATGCCTCCCAGGAAACAAAAAAGGTGACTCTTAACAGTAGGTAAGAACAGAAGTCAACTTGACTTGCTTCATCTTAAACACCTAGCAAAACCAAAAACAGCCATTCCTGGGCATTTAAAATAATTTAAAGATAGACATCTGTGACATTAAAAACTAAGTACTATGTTTACTATGCCTTGTCCTCTCCAGCCTTGTTACTTAACTGTACAATAAGGCTGAATTACCACCTCCCTCTCTAGGGCAAAAAAGGGCCATCTTTCTATTGGTAATAGTAGGGCTCTCCTTGGCCCCCATTCACTGCCTCTGGGCTAAGGCAAAAGGACTTGATTATGCAGTAACCACTACTTAAAAACTTAAACAAATTTCATTACAGAATAGACCAGCCTTAAACTCCCATCACGCTGGACTCCCACCAAACTCAAAATTTCTTGGCAGCCCCCCTTCTTTTTCTGCTAATCCGTAATCTCTCCCAAGCTTCTGTTCCTACCCACAGGTGATGTTTCTACATTCAAGCAACATGACTGACAACCAGAGGCTCCCTGCCTCCCTGCCTGACCAATACCCCGGCCGCACCCCCATCTCTCGGCACCCCTAATCCCGCACGAAGTAGCTAGACAGAATCTGCTGTCCTATATCACCAAAAAGGCCGGGATGTTAGGTCTGGTCAGGGTGTAAGATGCCCAATTAAGGAAACCGGTCAGCAGCTGTGAAGCGGAGCTGCAAGCCCGATGTGACTTCACTAGTGGACACGCCTCCTGTCAATCAGTGAGTTTTCCTGACCTATCCAGGAAGGACTCTGACCTTCTCTTCCTGTCCCTGAGCCCTCCTCTTCCTGACCAGGTTTTTCTTGAAATTCTCTGTGCACGGTCGAGCCAGCGCCATTTCTCCCAACACGCTCTGATGGACGGGGGATTTGGTCTGAGGGCTCGCATTCCAATAAAGCCTTGCCGAGTGGCTTAATTCATCTTCTCCTGGTGGTGTAATCTTTACAGCAACTATTGAAGAGATTAGAATTAACAGATATAAGGTATAAATGAAGTATGTTTTAGCCAGGGATGGTGATGCCTGCTTGTAGTCCTGGCTACTGGTGAGGCTGAGGGAAGAGGATTGCTTGAGTCCACCTGAGGAACAAGATCCCTGACTAGCTGGGCATGGTGGCACATGCCTGTAGTCCCAGAGGCTCAGAAGGCTGACGCAGGAGGGTCGCAAGTCCAAAGCCACCCTCACAATTTAGTGAGGCCCTAAGCAACTCAAGGAGACCCTGTCTTTAAAATTAAAAATAGATCAGGGATGTGGCTTAATAGTTAAACACTCCTGGATTCAAATCTTGGTACCAAAAAAGAAAAAAATTCATATAATTTAGAGCTACCAAAAAATGAAACTAAAAGTGGGCTAAAGGAGTAAGTGTCAGAGTCAACCAACATTGGCTCAATGGACCTCTACCTAGAAGCTGCTTTTTTTTTTTTCTTTTGGGTACCAGGGATTGAACTCAGAGGTACTCAACCACTGAGCCCTATTTTGTGTTTTATGTAGAGACAGAGTCTCACTGAGTTGCTTAGTGCCTTGCAGTTGCTGAGGCTGGCTTTGAACCTGCGATTCTCCTGTCTCAGCCTCCCTAAGTGCTGGGATTACAAGCATGAGCCATTGCACCCAGCTTACCTAGAAGCTTCTTGAGACCAACATCATGATCCTAAACATTAGAAACAGTGAGAAGATCCAGCCTGTGTTTTATTTCTATTTTTTGGTATGGAAAATTTCAAGTACATACAAAAGGAGAGAAAAAACCATGCTGTAAGGGTGGATCCAAGATGGCAGCCTAGACAGACAATGCGTTCCTAGTCTCTCGAGGACCGAGGATTAAAGTAGTGGAAATACTGTTTGTCTGTGTGTTATTACAGGACCCCTGACAGCAGGAATTCCACTCGTGTGCTCCCACAGGTTGCCAGGCCCCAGCATTTGCACAGGACCCTAGCCGCTTGCTGCACAGGACCCTGGCTAATCCCCAAGCAGAACCTGCTCTAGTGCCCACATACCGTGCAGGACCTTGAGTCACCCACCCATGCAGGACCCCTAGCCATAGCTCCCACGCAGGATTCCTTGCTGCTCCTGTGTGGACCTCCATCTACCATTGTGGAACTCCCCTGTTTGCCTACACCTGGGGACACTGGACAGGATCTGGAGTCAATCTTCTACTTCCTCACAGCACGACAGAGCCACATCTCCAAACATGTCACCCAACTACCACCCTGCCCGGCCCTACACCCTATCTCTGAAAGCAGACGCCTCCATTTTGGGACTCCTTCATAGCCATCTTGGACCTAAGTGGAGAAATATCAGTAACAATAGACAACCCTACCTACTGGATGAGAAAGGAAGCAAGGCTTTTTATTTACCTTGAGACTTTTTTTTCTTTTCCCTTTATTATCTCTCTTTTTTTTTCTTCTTTTTCTTCTTTTCCCTCTCTCAGTCTTATTCTGCCCTCACATCCCCAACATTTGTGAAACCAACTATTTTTTATGCATTAGACTACTGAGGACTGGGATACCTGATTAGCATATTACAGATGCATTATATAGTCTCATATCTCCAATTTTTACATGTTTTATTTTTCTTAATTTTTATGTTTCCTTGTTTGTTGTACTCCATTTTCTTCCTACTTACTTGTCTTCTCCAAATCTCTTTCTCTCTTTTCTACTATTAGCCAACTTCATTTGGATTCCTCTTTCATGCTTTATAGGATCTAATAACTCTGTATCTTCACTTCCTACCTCCCTAACATCTCATCCTACACCCCACCCTCAGTTCTCTTTAGTCCACCAGCAGAAACAGTAGACCCTTTTGCAAACCTATTGTTTATATACTAGATACTAATTGAACTCATAATTTCTGTATATTGTGACAAAGCTATAAATGTCCTATTAGGAGCTACTTGGTCTAAAATTATATATTGTTTGTAATGAGATCTGTTAATATTGGTATCCCCCTTAAAGGAGAGGTTTTGGAATGCTGAGGGGATCTGTAAGCCTATGGGATTAAGACTGTGGACTGACTATGCATGTGCAGAGAGGGAGAACAACTGAGCACCATGCTGCGGCCCCCCCATCTACCAACCAGCAGCTCTCCCTGCCTACTTCCATCTATAGTCAACAGCCAGGACCAGGAATATCATTCCCAAGATCCCTGCAGGCTTTATTATACCAGAAGTGAGGTATTAGTAACTGGCAGGGACACTACAAGATTATAGGGTAGAAATTGTAATACCTCAGATTGGCACTGTTAGAGAGGAAGACACTTAAACAACATGAAAAAACAAAGAAAATGCCCCAAACAAACCAAGATGCTACAATAATAGAATCCACTGACAGCACAGTAGAGGAAATGTCAGAGAAGGAGTTCAGAACGTACATAATTAAAATGATCTGTGAAACACATAATAATATAAGAGAGCAATTATAGGTAACAATTGATCAATCCAACAAAGAGATAAGAAAGAAAATACAGGGAGCAAAAGATTACTTCAAGAAAGAGGCTGGGATTGTAGCTCAGTGGTACAGCGCTTGCCTCGCATGCGTGAGGCCCTGGGTTCGATCCTCAGCACCACATACAAAGCAATAAAGACATTGTGTCGATCTACAACTAAAATATTTAAGAAAGATATTAAAAAAAAAAAACAAGCAGAAAACCTTGAAATGAAGGCAACAATAAAGCAAATAAAAAATTCAATAGAAAGCATTACTAAGAGATGGTAAGAAACCATGAACAAAACATCAAGAATTATGGGATAACATCAAAAGACTAAATCTAAGAATTATCAGGATAAAGGAAGGCACAGAGATACAAACTAAAGGAATGCCCAATCTCTTCAATGAAATAATATCATAAAATTTCCCAAACATGAAGAATGAATTGCAAAATCAAATACAAGAGGCTTCCAGGACACCAAATGTACAAAACTACAACAGATCCACACTAAGGCACATTATAATGAAAATGCCTACCATACACAATAAGGATAGAATTTTAAAAGCTGCAAGAGAGAAAGTACAGATTACATATAGGGGTAAACCAATTCAGATCTCAGCAGATTTCTCAACACAGACCCTCAAAGCCAAGACATCCTGGAACAACATATATCAAGCTCTGAAGAAAATGGGTGCCAACCAAGAATCTTATATCCAGTGAAATTAAGCTTCAGATTTGATGATAAAAACTTTACAAGATAAAAGTTACAAGAATTTACAATGAGAAAGACTGCACTAGAGAACATTCTCAGCAAAATATTTTTTTTAATTTTTTAAAAATATTTTGTAGTTGCCAATGGATCTTTATTTTATTTGTATGTGGTGCTGAGAATGAAGCCGAGTGCCTCACGCATGCTAGGCAAGCGTTCCACCACTGAGCCACAACCCCAGCCCATGTACTCTAATCTTGACCTCTTCTACAGTCTGAGAGCTCCTAGGGGCCAAGAGCTGTATTTTATTCTCCCTTCCCCTCTCTGTCTTAGCCCAGTGCTTGGTACAGGAATGTTTGTTGACTCCAGCCTTGGGGAGGGTTTGTAAAGAAGGGTGATTCACAGGTCTACTCAGAGTGACCCACTACCTGCAAACTATTTATACAAACTGCTCCTCGGTGTGAGGAGAAAATGTAGTCCTCATTGCAAAGATGTGGTACAAGTGGGGATGTAGGCCTGTAGCTTTCTAGCCATTCTTGCCAACTATGAGAGAAGCAATAGCCTGGCTGTGGACAGGGACCAGTAATCCAAAGGGACAATGTGAGTGTTCAGAGGCCCACCTTTAGAGCAAACAATAGCTTTAGAGAGCTGAGAAAACAATGCTGACCAACGCAATTGAGGGGAGTCAGCGCCAGCACTTTGGGCCAACAAATAGGATCCATGGGGAAATGTTGGAAGAGATGCCTCCCCAGGTAAGAATCTTCTGTGTGAGGTTCTGGGATGCCCTTGTCACCATGAGGGAGTCCAAGGAGGTCTGGAAGTGGCCTCAACTCAGCCCTTCTAGGTTCTTGACTCTGTCACAGAAGATAATTCAAGGATGAGTTGGATTTCAACAGAGAGGAAGAACTTTCAGAAAGTGAAAGGCAAGCCCCTTTGGTGGTACACACCTGTTATTCCAGCTACTCAGGAGACTGAGGCAGGAGGCCATCTGGGCAACTTAGCGAGACCCTGTCTCAAATAAAAACTAAAAAGGGCTGGATACGTAGCTCAGTGATAGAGTGCCCCTGGGTTCAATGCCCAGTAACTTCCCTCCCTCAAAGTGGAATACACCACCAGGTGTTAGGTCTGTTCAGCGTGTCCAGTTAGAGGTGGCCAGGGCAGCCGCAGAACGGAGCAACCAGCCTGCCTTAAGCCCGCTCCTTCCTGACCAGGCCTTTTTAAATTGTCTGTAAGCCGGAACACGCGCACCATTCTCCCGTAGACACTCTGATGGACAGGAGAGTTCAGCCCAAGAGCGTGTATTTCCAATAAAGCCTTGCCCAGCGGTTTTAATTTGCCTCCCTTTGGTCATCTGGCTTTACACCAGGATTTAAGGTCAAGTTTTTATTAGGGTATATAATTTGGTAGAATATGTATGATCCAAAGGGGCTGGACTTTTCTCATGGCTGAGAAATATTGAGCAAGGTGATATATCCCCATCAGGAGGTCTGGTCTAGTATGTAGGTTTCAGCTTACATTAAGATCTCTGGTGGCTGGTGGAGGTGGTTTCTGTGATCAGACAAGATCACACAAATGGTTTAACCAAATGTTAGCCCCTAGCCTCACGAGGTTAACTGTCTCTTTCTTTTTTTTTTTTTTTAATATACTTTCTTTTTTTTTAATATTTATTTTTTTTTAGTTGTAGGTGGACAGAATATCTTTATTTTATTTTTATGTGGTGCTGAGGATCGAACCCAGTGCCTTGCGCGTGCTAGGCGAGCATGCTACCACTGCGCCATAACCCCAGCCCTTAACTGTCTCTTTCTATTGAGGTCTTGTTCCTGTTTTGCTACATTCCAGAAAACTTATAGGGAACTGGAAAATGACAGAGTCATTTTATGAACTGTGTAATGTGTCCTTATCTTTTGGCCCTTTTCTGTCCTTTAGGATTCTTTGTCCAGCTCACAAGTCATTCCAAGTTGTTTGTTCTATATTTTAACAGGAATATTTTTCCTTCAGAGACTCAGTGTTTTCTGTGTATATCTACATTTGTATCTCATCCTGAAGTCACAGCCTTGGTACTTCCTGAGAAGCCAACATTCATCTTAATGCACAACTCAGTGTTCCCTTTGGGCCAGATTCCCTGTCCTTACAGCACACAGGACACGCCTGGCAAACCAGCACAAACTATTTGAGCAGATACCTTAGACCTCACACCCTGGGATCCTGGATGCAGAGAGACAGTGCTGTACCCAAGATTTATAAAGTTACAAATCCCTGTGGTTTGTCTTCTCTTTAAAAAGATGTTGTACTCTTTCCATTTAGATTTACAAAGTGAGTGACAAAATAATTTTTAAATAGAAATATAAAATGTGTGGTAGCGTGCTCGCCTAGCACACGTGAGGCACTGGGTTCGATCCTCAGCACCACATAAAAATAAAATATTCTGTCCACCTACAACTAAAAAATAAATATTAAAAAAAAAGAAATATAAAATGTGAATTCATAGTGTTTACAATGTATTAATTTATAAGAGAGGTCATTTTAATCCAAGCCCTTCAAAGCCTCAGCCATTCTCTGAAGAGCGGAAATGGTACATAGAGAAAATCCAGGAGAAATGATTCAACTTAAATGATAGGAACAGTCACCAACTGCCCAGTTGGTGTAATGAGCTTCCCTGTGAGGTTGGGAAAGGTTGCTGGGACTGTGGAGTAGTGGTCCCAACCTTTTTGATTATAGTGACTTTTTGTTTGAAAAATTGTGACTCTTTAAATATTTATCATTGAACGACAGCATGACAAAAAGCTGATTTGAACTAAGTACTACTTTTAAATAACCTTTTGTTGAATTCTAATAGTATCTACCTCCATATGCTTAGGAAACATGTTTACTCCCTCCAAAGACAATGTTTGATGCATATGTGGATTTAAGGGTCCTTTGTAGTCAAAAGGAGGTTCATGGTTCACACATTAGGAAATACAGGTGCATAATATGCATGCAGGAAGTAAGCAAAGACTGGACTTGATATATCAACTTTCCAGGCCCAAAACTACATGAATTCAATCATTCACATATTACACAGTTATGTGCCAGACACTGCGTTAAGGACCTTGTGGTCACATTAAGGGTAAATTTAAGAAGCTTGCTCAGTTTTTCTCTACTTTAGCCCCTTTGTCTTTTTTCTGGGCCACTTTGCTTCCTGCCTCTCCATTCTTTTGAAGCAGGGCTCTGGGGTCCATCTGATCTTAAGTCTCACAGTAGCACCTCACCCTCTTCCCAGTGCCTGGGGCTAGCAGCAGAGGAAAGTCTCTGTGACTGCAACTTCCTACAAAGTCCCAGGAAGCAAATTTGGGAGACTTTTGGCTTCACTGCCAGCTGTCAACAGAGCACACAGGAGACTCCTAGCATCAGGAATGTAATTAGGGTCTATAACAGGGAAGCCTGTGTAGTCATTAACCTGGTTAATTTATAATTCCTGACTCCCTGAGAAAGCTGATGTGGGCCTCAATCCTTCCTGAGTCTCATCCCTCCAAAGATAGGGATTATTATACTACCATCCCCTTCTGATTCTATCTTTAAAAAGCAACCAAAATCTGAAAACAAAGTCCAACAGTAGATGGCCCAGTTCTCAAGGAGTGGGGTATTTGCATTTCTGAGTCTTTGCCTCAGGTAAGAAGTATGACCTCTAAAAACAGCTTTTGGTAATTGACATTAAGGACACAGTGCTGGCACCATAGTCTCTGAAATCATAGATGATGAAACACTTCTGTTTGGAATCATGTCCCTGAACATCCCAGTCTCACCTGAAGATTATTAGGCAAGGGGGTCACATCACGTACAGACCCAGCTTCGCCATGTCTATCAATTGAAACTCAGAAACTATGGATGTAAAAGAATATTATTTGTGGTCTTAGAAATTGCAGTTCAGGAGACATAGGTTCAGAGAGTTCTGAATCAGTTTTCCAAAGAAGGCAGGGAAGATGGGAATTTATCTGAGCAAACTTATTACAAGGCAGTAAAAATTCTTTTGTGGAAAGACTTCTGTTAGAGTTGAGAACAGGGGCTGTGTAACTGATAGAAAATAAGAAAAAGAATGCATATGCTTCATAAAAATGTCCATAAAACAAGTCTAATGGCCTCTTGAAATACATGTGTAGTCTCAGGGCACAATGTAATTATCTATTCCAGATGCCTACACTGAAAGGGTGGAGGTGACCAAAGTTCACCTTTCTAAGTGGCAGCTTGAATCATAAGTCCTGCCTCCCTAAGAGCCTCCTGATTCCATTTAGAAAAATGCTCTTTTTTCTTTTTTGGTACCGGGGATTGAACTCAGGGGCACTTAACCACTGAGCCACATCCCCAGCCCTATTGTGTGTTTTATGTAGAGACAGGGTCTCACTGAGTTGCTTAGTGCCTTGTAGTTGCGGAGGCTGGCTTTGAACTCGCGATTCTCCTGTCTCAGCCTCCCAAAGTGCTAGGATTACAGGCGTGTGCCACTGTGCCCAGCTAGAAAATACTCTTTTAATGTTGTTTTTATTTTAATTTTCCTTTTACTTTCAGAGGTGTCCCTCCTCTCCCAGGTATGAGTTCACATTTATATTTTTTTCATATATATATATATTTTTAAGTTTTCAATGGATCTTTATATATTTATGGGGGGTTGAGAATCAAACCCAGTGCCTCACACATACTAGGCAAATGCTCTACCACTGAGCCACAACCTCAGCACCTACATTTATCTTAACATTTAGATTTCTAAGGACCCTGAGACTGCTTCTCAGCCTTGCTAGTAATCATAATGTGATGTTCCTAGTGAAGCCTAAAACAATGTTGCTAACAGGACCTGATTTTTCCCAGACTACACAATACTTGTAAGTGATTGACCATGACATCCTCAGTTCCAGGAACATTCTCCTGTCTCCTGAACAAAGATCACTGAGATATGCAATTGCTAAACTATTTCTAGATAGTACTAACTCCACTTCCTCTGGTCTCTTCTCTGGTCTCTTAGACTCATGGGACACAAGCACAAGCCCTAAGCCAAGACCTTTCTCTTCCCTCTACTGAAATGCAACCCACCCTTTTATTTTTTTCAATTTAAAAAAATTTTAATTTTTTTTTTTTTGGTACTGGAGATTGAACTCAGGGGCACTAGACCAACAAGCCACATCCCCAGCCCTATTTTGTGTTTTAGGTAGAGACAGGGTCTCACTGAATTGCTTAGCACCTCGCCATTGCTGAGGCTGGCTTTGAACTCGCGATGCTCCTGTCTCAGCCTCCCTAAGTGCTGGGATTACAGGCTTGCACCACCGCACCTGGCTAAATTTTAATTTGTTCTTTTTAGTTATACGTGACAGTAGAATGTATTTTGACCTGTCATACACAGAGGGAGTATAACTTCCCATGCAACCCACCCTCTCTTGGGTGCAGCCTCCTTTGCTAACTTTGACCATGTGTGTGCACCTGATGGCCTTTTTAGAATGGGTTTTATCAGAATGAGCACAAGGCATTTCCCCCTCATGAGGCCAATTTGTAGACATAATATATAGTTATGCATCTTGTAACAATATTTCAGTGAATGACTGCATACACAATAGTGGTCTCATAAGATTATATTCTGTGATGTTTTAGCCATCTTAACTTGTGTAAGTATGACATTTGCATGATGAAATTGCCTAATGATGCATTTTTTACAACATATCCCCATCATTAAGTTATGCATGACTATTCTAATTTCCTTATGATTACTACATGCAAGTACTATGGCATATACAATAATTCTTGATGGCAAATACAGGTGGTGAAGCAGGTTTGGGACGATTACAAACTAGGGTGGGATCATGCAACAGAGGGCAAAAACTGGGAGAAACATCAAATTCATGCCTGTAGGAAATGGAATTGAAGACAATGGGACTGAAATTGGAGGAGAAAGGAGACATACTTTATTTGTAACACTTTCTTATTTTCAAAAATAACTTCAAGTGATTGTAAATATTTGAGTTGGCCACACAGATGCTTATATTAGTTTCTGTATTTCATAACTATTTCTCTCAAATTAGTGTTTGGAGTTCTTTTAAAGAAATTCAGTAACATATTGAATATTTTTTGAATAACTACCATGCGCTTGGCAGTGTTTGAAACACACTGAATTTGTGCCCCACCCCATCTGAAATTGGGAATGGCTTCCTCATGCTGGAGGGTGGGGAGCTGCCCCAACCCTGACAAGCACCAAAGAAGATGGGAACCTGTGTCCACTCAGTTCTAACACTGGCTAAATAAATCTGCCTTGCACATTTTTTACCTTTTGTCACTTCCCTGCCTTTTCTCCTTTAAAAGTTCTACTTAATTTCATGAATTTTGCATATAGAATGTTTGAAACAAGTTTCTTCTATCTTCCCTCAAAGCTGGCTTTGAATAAAACCTGTTTTTCTACCAATTTGAATTCAAATATTTTTAGAGCAGCCAATGTTATAGCCTAGCCTCTTTCCTCCTCGGGCACTACAGCCAAGCGGTAACAGGAACTGGGGATATTTGCCTTCTTTTACTGTCCTCTCTAAGGAAACTTTCTTTCAGGACGTCTTTTTTTTTTCTTCCAGAAATCTGACTTCTAGTTTCAGCTTGACCACTAAATATGTGACGCTAGTCATGTCAATGTTCCTCATTCTCACGGTACTGTCCGCTGGCAGAAACTCCTCCATTCGAGTGGTGAAGATGAAGAGTGGACTTAAGAACTTTTCCCATATGGTCCTTTACACCTCTGCCTTCCACCCCACATGAGCCCAGGAGAATAGATTTCCCTCGTGGGATTTAAAATTTTCAAAAGAATCTTGAATGCTTTTTGGAAATGGGAGAGGGCAAAAATTAAGGTTTTTTTTTTTTTTTTTTTTGCGGGAGAGGGCTAGGCAAGAGCCCTGCCACTGAGCTACACCAAAGCATCAGAAAGCTTTTGTCTTCTTTTGCCTTAAGTGGTCCGGGACAGAGAAGAGACGCAAAGAGAGAGAGAAATCTCAAGGCCAGCTATCACTCACTAACCCTCAATTCCTTAGGAAACCTATTCCCAAACTAGCTAGCCCTTCCGGGTCACTGCAGTTCTGCCCTGGCTTCAGACTCCGCCCATGGCCCTGGCTCCGCCCACATATCTGACGTAGAAGTTCATGGCCGTGTGGGATTGACCGGAGCCAATCGAAAGACGCAGAACCTGTTCAGGCTCCGTGGAGCCCCGCCCCGCAGCGTTACGCGCTGCGACCGTGATGGGGCTCGGCGTTTGTGCGGCGCGGAGCCTTAGGCGGCTCCCCTGGCTCGGGGCTGTCTCCCGGTGTGCACCACCAGCTGCAGTTGCGCGGCCCCAGCTGCAGCTGCTAGCCATGCAGCGCCTTCCCGCGGGACCGGCGCTGTGCCGGGCCAGCCTGATTCCGGACCTTGTGCGTGGCCTGCACGATAGGCCTCAGCTGGAGGAGCGGACACCCGGCGAGGGATTCCCAGAACCGGGTGTTGCAGGTACGGGGTGGAGAAGAGCTCCCTCTGGGCAGCTGAGAGCCACGTCCTGACGGAGGAGGTCCTGGGTTCCCTGCTCTGCGTATTTCTGTTAACGGGTCACGTAACTACAGACCCAGAACAAAGGTTCTTCAAAGGTTGCTACCCTCAGCCTTCCTATTTCACATTGAAGAAACGTGCCAGAAGATGAGCTGTAGTTTTAAAATCCTCAACCGTGGCACGGCCACACTGGACCCTTGGCATCAAAACCTCGCTGTATTCACCTCGCCTTTCATTCTCTACCTGAGGTCCTGAGAAATGAGACGTGAGGTGTCTTAGGAAGAGCCAGGGGCGGAGGCCAACCGATGCGTAAGCATCGCCAATAAGAGGTGACTCCCAGTTAAAAACCTTTAGTTATTGCAAATGTTTTTATAAACGTGAGAAATGGTAACCAGGTTATATCCAAGAAGTAATAGCTGGACGCGGTGGCGCTGGCCTGTAATCCTAGCGACTTAGGGAGGCTGAGGCAAGAAGATCTCAAATTCAAAGCCAGCCTCAGCAACTTAAAAAGACCCTGTCTCAAAAATCTTTTAAAAAATTTAAAAAGGGTTGGGGATGTGGTTTAGTAGTTAAGCACCCCCGGATTCAATCCTCGGTACAAAAAAAAGAAGTTTATTTTAAAAAAAGAAATTGTAGAATATTAGAAGGAGAGCTCTTGATGAATTTAGCTATTAGATCCTTTGGAGTCAGTTTTAGAACTTAGGAGAGCTGTAAAATTATAGGCTGTACTAATACTCCAAGCTGAAGAACTGAGTGTCTAAATCTCTACATGAAAAAAAGATTTTCATAGGTAACAATTGCTAATAACCCAAACTACTTTATGGGAAAAACCTGATGATTCAAACTGAGAATCACTTAACATTTTTTAGCTCTTATTGATTGATTATAGGCCACACTAATTCTGCTAGGCCTGTGTCTTCATCTCAGTTGAAGGCTGTGACCTAGATACTACTTGAGACCCCTTCCAGCTCATATTTCTAGTTTTATAAACCTTTATGGTAGGGATTTGATTTAATATGCCCCAGAATATCACCTCCTTCCCAAATTGTGCTACCAATTTTCTTTGATAGCATTTATTTTATATATAGATAGATATTTTATATCTGTTCTGTTTTTTTAATGTGGTGCTGAGGATTGAACCCAGTACTTCACCCATGCTAGGCAAATGATCTACCACTGAACTACAACCCCAGCCCCTTTGATAGCATTTCTGTTTGAGATATATTGCTCATTTCAATAATAGTACTAGAAAGTCATTTGTCACTGACGTTATGTTTCTACTTGCATGTGGTATTAGCAAAGGAAATATAGTGGCTGTGTGTAATCTGAGAACATCATGAAAGCTGGGCAGTGCTATATGAAACTACTGCCCAGGTTCAAAACATTTTGGATTCCTGCTATCTTTCAAAACCCTGCTATCTTTCAAAACATTTTGGATTCAAACATCCTCATAGACGGGCAGTGTTAGTCTCCTCTGTGAGGTATCTGCATCTCTAGGTGCATACAGGTCTCTCTCCTACTTGGACATCTGTCACAAACAAATACTTGTGCCTTTCAGATAATACTGGTCCCAAGTTTGACATCGATATGCTGGTTTCACTTCTGAGGCAAGAAAATGCAAGAGACATTTGTGTGATCAAGGTTCCTCCAGAAATGAGATATACAGATTACTTTGTGATTGGTAGTGGAACTTCCACCCGACACTTACACGCCATGGCCTACTATATTGTGAAAATGGTAGGATACTTTGTTTTCTTTTTTGGACCATTAACTAAGTGGAATAGTGTCACAGTGTGTCAAGGCTGACCAGCATTAAGTGAGATTATATAAGAAGCCCAAATTTTCACAATTTGTAAAAGTGTATTTTATGTTCTTTGGTAGTGAAAGGTTTAGGAACAAGTAAGTGTCCAGCATTGTTGAGTCAGGATATTTCCAATTCTTGACTCTTGTGACCACAAAGAAAAAAATTTAAAAATAACCTACAGCAAGCTAGAAGACAGTATAAGCCAGAGGGATTTCTGAAACAGCACTATTATACAGTAGCCACTAGCCACATGTGGCTATTTATAATTGTAAAGTAAACTTACAAATTCAGTTCCTAACTTGTACTAACCACACTTCATGTGCTCAGTGGCCACATGTGGCTGATTGTTACCTTATTGGATGTTCATAAAACATTACCATATTTGCAAAAAGTTGTTTTTGTTGGCCTAGATTTTTAAGTGAAATGTTTGAACACTGCACTTAGCCTGGGGAAAGTAATAAAATAGATGTATTCCTTGCCCAGTCAATTCACAGGTACTAGGAAAGAGGAGGGGCATTCATTTTCTAATTGGGCTTAGTATGAATCAAAAGCTGGGGGGCTGTACTTGGAAGTTTCTAGCTGATTCTGGTACAGTTCTACAGGGGAATGGACCTCTCTTCCCTGTTGAAAACTAGCCAAAGAGAAGGCAGGTAAGACCAAAAGAATCACTGAAATTGCCTAGAAAAGGGTTGTGAAACAAGGGGTCTGAAAATGCCCTGATGCAACATGTTAGAGCCGATTCCAAAAGCATAGCTGGATCTAGGAGGAAAACCAGGAGACCACAAAGAAGAATTATCAGACAGTGTCTCTATCATATGTGGTAGTGGGATGGAGTAAAATGAAGACTATAGTCACCATTGGACTTGGAGATATAAAAAGAATGGGAGGTTTTTCAAAGAGGTTTCTGGAGGGGGTGAAATAAAGGACTAGAAGTTATCTTTATGAAAGTTTTAGATGAGAAAGGACAGAGAGGCCATGTCAAGAACATTTTGTTGTTGTGTTAAAATATATATAATGTAGCAACTACCATTTTAATCATTTCTAGGTGTACATTCAATGAGTAAGTACATTGACATTGATGTACAATCATTACTTACCATTTATCTCCAGAACTTTGTCTTGTAAAACTGAAACTGTACCTATTTAACAATAACTCCTCATTTAGCTTTTCCCAAATACCATTCTACTTTGTTGCTCATGAATTTAACTACTCTTAGTATCTTACATGAGTAGAATCATATAGTATTTGTCCTTTTGAGACTAGCTTATTTCACTTAACACTTGTCTTCAAGGTTCATCTGTGCTATAGCATATGCCAGGGTTTCTTTTTTAAGGCTGAATAATATTCTACTATATCTATATATTGCATTGTTATTCATTTACCATTGATAGGTTGCTTCCAACTTTGGCTGTTGTGAATAGTGCTACTACAGTAACATTGGTGTCAAAATACCTATTCATGTCCCGCCCCTGCTTCTAATTCTTTTAGGAATATAGTGGAATTGCTGGATCACATGGCAATTCTGTTTTTAATTTTTTGCGGGGCGGGGTACTAGGGATTGAATTTAGGAGCACTTGACCACTGAGCCACATTCCTCAGCCCTATTTTGTATTTTATTTAGAGAAAGAGTCTCATTGAATTGATTGGCACCTCGCTGCTGGTGAAGCTGGCTTTTAATTCACCATCCTCCTGCGTCAGCCTCCCCAGCCACTGGGATTACAGGCATGTGCCACCATGCCCAGCTTGTTTTTAATTTTTTGAGGAACAATCACACTTTTAAATAGTGGCTATACCAATTTATCTTCCCATTAGTCATGTTAAAGTTTCTGATTTCTCCAGATCCTAGCCAAAACAGTTGTTTTTTTTTTTAAATAATAGCCATTCTTATGGATGTAAAATGATCCCTCATTGCAGTTTTGATTTGCATTCCTGATTAGTGATGTTGAGCATATTTTAATTTTATTTGCCATTTGGAGAAATGTCTATTTAAATAGACATTTGTCTATTTTTAAGTCAGATTTGATTTTTTGTTGTTGAGTTGTAGTTGTTTTTAATAAACAACTGGTTATTAATCCCTTGTCAAATATGTAATTTGCAAATATTTCCTGCCATTCTATGGGTAGACTTTTTACTTTGCCAAATCATGTCATACAGCTTTTTCTTATTTTCTTCTACAAGTTCTATAATTTTAGGTCTTATGTTTAGGTACTTAATCCATTTGGGAAGGTACTAGGGATTGAAACCAGGGGTGCTTTACAACTGAGCAAAATTCCAGCCCTTTTTAAAAATTAAAAAAAAAAAAATTTGAGACAAAGTCTTGCTGACTTGCTGAAGCTGACCTCAAATTTGCAGTCCTCCTGCTTCAGCCTCCCAAGTTGCTGGGATCACAGGTGTGTGCCACCACACCCGGCTGACTAAACGCCAGCACTACCTTTTTGCAGTACTAGGAATTGAATTCAGTGACACTGAACTATATTCCCAGTCCTTTTTGAGACAGGATCTTGCTTAAGTTGCCCGGGTTGGCCTCAAACATGCGATGCTCCTGCCTCAGCCTCCTGATATGCCACTGTGCCTGGCTTTAATCCATTTTAAGTTATTATTGATGGTGTAAGGTTTTCCATGTGGATATCCAACCTCCCCAGCACCATTTGTTGAAAAAACTACTCTTTCCTCATTTAAGATCTCAGCACCCTTGTTGAAAATCATTCAACCATATGAGGCCTTTTTTTTTCTTTTCCTCCCCTCCTGGATTTTATTCTATTCATTTGGTCTATAGGTCTGACTTTATGCCAGTACTACAAGTTTTGGTTACTTTCACTTTGTACTAAGGTTATATCTTTGTGGGGTTTTCTTGGTGGGGGGCAGGGGAGTGGGGATGGATGCTGATTATTGAAATCAGGACCTGTTAGGCATGTCCTGAGCCACATACCCAGTTCCTGTACTGTTTTAAAATCAGGAAATTTGAGACCACCAACTTTGTTCTTTTTCAGGATTGTTTTAGTTAAATCAGGGTTGGATGAATTTTTCTACTTTTTCAAAAAACATCGTTGGATCTTAATAGGGGTCAGATTGAATCCGTAGATTACTTTGGATAGTAAATCTTCCATTTCCTGCACACAGTATATTTTTCCATTTACTGGTGTCATCTTTCTTTCATCAATGTTTGTTGTTTGTTTTTTGGCACTGGGGATTGAACCCAGGGGTGCCTAATTATTGAATCTTGAATATAGAAACAAGTTTCTTCTATCTTCCTTCAAAGCTGGCTTTGAATAAAACCTATTTTCCTACCATTTGAATTCGAATATTTCTAGAGCAGCCAGTGTTAATAGCCCAGCCCTTTTTGTTTTATTTTGAGACAGGGTCTTGCTAAGTTGCTTAGGGCCTTGCTGAATTGTTGAGGCTGGCTTTGAACTCATGATCCTCCTGCCTCAGCCTCCCAAGTCGCTGGGGTTATAGGCTGTGCCACTGTGCCCAGTTCATCAATGTTTTGAAGTTTTCATTGTAAAAGTCTTTTTTGTGTCCTTTGCTAAATTTATTCTTAAGTATTTTCTGCTTTTTGACACTATTGTAAATGAAATTGTTTTCTTTTTTTCTTTTTTTTAAAATATTTTTTTAGTTGTAGATGGACACATTATCTTTATTTATTTATTTTTATGTGGTGCTGAGGATCGAACCCAGTGCCTCACGCATGCGAGGCAGGTGCTCTACCACTGAGCCACAATCCCAGCCCTGAAATTTTTTTCTTAATTTCATTAATTTTCATCATTATTTGAATATAAAAATGCAACTGATTTTGGTGTGTCGGCTTTATATCCTGTAATTTTGCTGAATTTATTAGTCTCAACCATGTTTTTGGTGGCATCATTAGAATTTTCTACATTATGAGATTACATTGCCAGCAAACAGATAATTTTACTTCTTGCTTTCTAATTTGGATGCCTTTTCTTGCTCTTGTATAACTACTTGGCTAGAACTTCCAGTACTCTTCTAAGTAGAAGCGGGCATTCTTTTTTTTTTTTTTTTTTTTTTTGGTTCCGGGGATTGAACTTGGGTACTGGACCACTGAGTCACACTCTCAGCCCTATTTTGTGTTTCATGTAGAGACAGGGTCTCACTGAGTTGCTTAGCACCTCGCCAATGCTGAGGCTGGCTTTGAACTCACGATTCTCCTGTCTCAGCCTCCCAAAGTGCTGGGATTATAGGCGTACACCACCACACGCGGCTGGCAATCTTGTCTTGTTCTTAGAGGGAAGGCTTTCAGTCTTTGACCATACACTGTGTAACTGTGTGCTGCTTTTATGTGGACTTTATTACATTGAAATATCTTCCTTTTATTTCCAGTTTATTGAGTGATTATATCTGAAAGGGTATTGGATTTTGTTAAATGTATCAATTCAGATGATTGTGTAGATTTCTCCCCTTATTTATGTGATATATTACATGATTGGTTTTCTTTTTCTTTTTTTTTTTTTTAAGTATTTTTAAGTTGTTGATAGATCTTTATTTTATTCATTTATTATTTATATGTGGTGCTGAGGATCGAACCCAGTGCCTCACGCATGCTAGGCAAGTGCTCTACCACTGAGCTACAGCCCCAGCCCCATGATTGGTTTTCATATGTTGAACCATCTTTGTATTTCAGAATAAATCTCACTAGATCATGGTATATAATAATCCTTTTAACATACTACTGAATTTGGCTTGCTGATATTTTGTTGAGGACTTTTGTATTGAATATAAACCACAGATACTGGTCTGTAGTTGTCTTTTCTTGTGTTGTTGGTTTTCCTATCTGGGTGAAGTTTGCCTCAGAACAAGTGTTAACTCTAGTGTTTTTTGAGAGTTTGAGAAGGATTATTCTTCCTTAAATATTTGGCTTAGTTCACCAGTGAACATGTCTGGTTTAGGGCCTTTTGTTGTTGTTGTTTGTTTGGGAGATTCGGATTATAGTTGCAAGTTACAGGTCTATCTAGACTTTATATTTCTTCATGATAAGGTAGTTTATATATTTCTAGGGATTTGCCTGTTACACCTAGGTTATCCAATTTGTTGGTGTACAGTTGTCCATAGTATTCCTACAATCCTTTTCTCTTAAATTGGTAGTAATGGCCCTCTTTCACTTGTGATTTTGAGTCCCCCACCCCCAAAGATTTATCAATTTTGGTTGTCAATTTGAAGAGGCAAATTTTGGTTTCACTGATTTTTTTATTTTTTTTCTGTCCTAATTATTTTTTCCTTCCTTTTGCCGGTTTTCAGTTTTTCATTTACTGCCTTTTTAAAAAAATATATTTTAGTTGTAGAGGGACACACTATCTTTATTTTTATGTGGTGCTGAGGATCGAACCCAGTGCCTCATGCATGCGAGTGAGCTACAATCCCAGCCCTCATTTACTGCTTTATGGTATAAATTTGTTGATTTTTTAATGTATTTACATCTATGAAATTTCCCTTTTGCTACATCCCAGAAATTTTGGTGTGTTAACTTTCACTCCTCTCATTATTTTCTATTTTCTCTTGTGATTTCTTTGATCTATTGGAGAACATGCTATTTAATTTCCACATTTGTGGATCTTCAAGTTTTTATTCTGTTGATTTCTTTCATTCCATTGTGGCCAGAAAACACACTTTGTATTTCATTCTTTAAATTTAAGACTTCCTTTGTGGTCAAATGCCTGATCTATGCTGGAGAATTTTTTTCTTTTTTTTAATATTTTTTAGTTGTCAATGGATCTTTATTTTTATTTATATGTGGTGCTGAGAATTGAACCTAGTGCCTCATGCATGCTAGGCAAGCGTTCTACCACTGAGCCACACCCCTGCCCTATGCTGGAGAATTTTCTATATGCACTTGGCCGGTTGGTCTATAGTGTTGTTCAAGTCCTGTTTTCTTACTGATCTTTCAATTCTATCCGTTATGGGACATGAGGTGTTAAGTTTGTTTTTGTGCTGTCATTTTAACCCTTCAGTTGTCAGTATATGTTTAGGAGCTCTGATGTTTGGTGTTACATATAATTGTTATCTTCTTGGTAAGTTAAACCCTTTGACCTTATGTCATATCCTTTGGTAATAGTTTTTGATTTTACACTAATATCAGACAAAATACTTTATGGTATTAACAAAAGAAATTAGATCATTCATAGCTGTACTAGGAATAGACACATGGGATGATGAAATTCCCTAAACATATCCTGAGGTTAGATGAAATTAAATCAACAGCACTGAGACCTTGCCTTAAAACAGGAAAGTGACATTTATCTTCCCTGAGAGTGAAGGGCAGGCAGATGGGTATAAGGAAGAGATGATATAGATGAGGACCAAATGTCAAGTGGGCCTCTTTGCCTCAGAGCTCCTGGGTGAGAAAATAGGTGGTCCTCTTAGGACTTGGACAGGAGGATTTGCCAAAGAGGTACAGAGAATATAGATTTTCCCCAAATTGTTAATCAAGTACAGCTATGAGGAATGAGTTCAGACCAAAAAATGCTATTGGATTCTCAATAAGAGCAAAGACCTCCTCCCTCCTTTTAATATATGGACTTTTTTTCAGTACAAACACCTGAAACGTAAAAGTGAGCCTTATGTTAAGATCGAAGGGAAGGATACTGATGACTGGCTTTGTGTGGATTTTGGTAAGTTATTTGGGCATATTCCACAGATAAGTATTGATATTGTTTAATATTGAGTCGATTTTAGCTACAAAAGGATTGAGATAAAATTGCTGAGTGCATTTCCATGTAAGATTTTTGAAATTTGTTTCAGGAAACACAAAAGTTCTATTTAACTCAGGTGGTCTTTTTCACATGTGAAATCTTTGTCTAACAAAAGTACTCTAGATGAGACATTCCTGGAGGAAGACATACTGTATGGTATGTATGTAACTAGCCACTAGGGTCTGGAAGGATGACTGTAGACAGAAATGGAAGAGATCCTTAAGTGGTAATAGAGGAAAGCTTGAGGATAAAGTGTGACGTTGGCCATAAATAACAAATGAGAGGGGCTTGGGGTGTGGCTCAGTGGTAGAGTGCTCGCCTCGCATGTGTGAAGCACTGGGTTTGATCCTCAGCACCACATAAAGATATTGTGTCCATTTACAACTAAAAAAATAAATAACAAAACAAAAAAATGAGAGCACAAGGCTGGAATGTTTAAAAAGATACCAGGTTGGAGTAGTGTGTGTATAGTTTGAGCATCTCCCAACAAGATATTGCAGAGAAAATGTGTCAAGAACTGGAGGGTCTGAAATTTTATTCTACTTGCAAGCTCACAAGTTGTCCTTCCATTGTCGTGGGTACTGGTAGAAGACATAAGACTCTCTTGGAATTAGGACAGTTGGCAGCAGTATCAGCAACCAGCATCAATTTTGCATAGGTTCCAAGCCCCTGATCCCATAGGACAACGGAGGAGCCAGCTGACACATGTACAGAGTTTTAAGAGGAACTGAGATCAAGATGTTGTTCGAAACTAGGAGGAAATGGCCTTGCTTGGCTGTAACCTAGAGGTTTCTCAGCTTTGTCACCATTAATATTTTAGATTAGGTAATTTCATTGAGTCTGGGTAATTATCTTGTATTGCGAAGGCTATTTAGCAGTATCCTTCCCAGTTGTGGCAATCAGTGTCCCTAGACATTGCCATAATGCCCCTGAGAACCACTGCTAAAGCAATGCTACCATCTGTTCTGGAGGGAAATACTACACACTGTAGAAACAGCCTTGGAAAGATAGTCTGGAGCCACAGGCAGTGGGTGCTATCTTTACTCACGGGATGTACAGAAATACCTAAGGAGAATTGTTTCCTAAGAAAAACCCGACAGACCATTTCCATTAGAAATTTACATATTGACATGTGCCTCCTTATATGATGGACGCAGTAAGGAACACACAGCATCATATCTGTGGTATGTTTTGCTGGGATGAGGTCTACATCTTCATTTGCCTTTCTAAAAAGCTCCTGGGTGATGCTAATCTGGGAACCACACTTTGATAACCATTGCTCTAGTTCCCAGACTTACATTAGAGTTGTGAGAATACAAGGGTAAAAATAAATGAATTGTTTTCTTCATTGTAATTCTTATCTGTCTCTGATAGGCAGCATGGTGATTCATTTGATGCTTCCAGAAACCAGAGAAACCTATGAATTAGAGAAATTATGGACCCTACGTTCTTATGATGACCAGTTAGCTCAGATAGCACCTGAGACATTACCTGAAGACTTCATTCTTGGAATAGAAGATGACACTTCATCCCTGACTCCAGTGGAGTTCAAAAGTGAATAAACTTAGATGAATTGCTTTAGTCATTTCATATTTGGATTGAGTCACTTCTTGGAAAACAGTTCCTAAATTGCATCTCCTTGGTTACTAGGTTGCTGCTAGAACAAATGTTGTCTACCTCATTTATGTTCATGATGACTGATGTGCAGGAATTACAATCAAACCAAAATCAAGTTGTCTATCCCTGGGGTCCCAGCAGAATTTCCTGGAGTTTTAACACTGTCCCTGTTTTGAGCTCTAATTTTTATTTATTTTGCTTAAATGCAAGTCTTATTCTATATAATGGAATGGCCAAAGTGTTTGTTTTTAATAACACAAAAGCGCATCACCATTCACTGACCCTATAACTTTGAGGTGATAGGAGGAGGTAGTAAATACAACAGGATATTCTTTAAGTATAGGACTTCTACAGCCTTCACAGAATGTAAAGTATTAGGGAAAACTCCTGGAACCTGTAGTCGTTAATTTGTATGTAACAGTATAATCAGTGTTCAAGTTAATGTGCCATGGGCGAGAAAACAATCTACAAGTATTAGTGCCTATTTTGACATTGACATACTATTACTAAAAATCTAAGTTTGAATACAAAAAATTCACATTCACCTGGAAACATTACACAGTAGGCTGTACCTAATGATGAAAAACTTTATTCTGCATCAAGGTATCTGGAAAATGAAGCTGCATTTGGGGCACATTATAGATGAGGAATGATCCATACATGGTGAGTACAAAACTCAATTATAGAATTAGCTAGTACCAGATACTCCAAATTACAAATGCTTAAGTGAAAGTAAAACATGATTTGCCACACTAAAAGGCTAGAAGTGAAATATGGCAGAATTTAAACCAGCAGATATAAATGCAGCACCTATCTGAATTAAAAAAAAAAAAACAACACTAGAAAAATCAAATATTGAGAAAGAACTCTGGCCTTAAACACATCTCACCTGAAATTCAACCAAAAGCCAGTCTGATTTTTAGCAGTTTAAATTCATAGTAAGAAAAAAAATTATGAATGCTAGGTGAATTCAGTGACAAAAAGGGCACTTTTTTGCTAAAAACTACAAAATTAAACTGGTTTTCTGAAATATTTAGGAAAACGTTTTAAATCATTTTTAGGTCTAATATTGCTAATCTTCAGAAAAATTTACCTAAGTGTGTAGAAATTCATCTTGAATTATAAATGAGGCAAAATGATTCTTAAAGGGTTATGTAATGCCTTTTAGATTATTATAACATGACGACTGTGATCATCTCATGAACAAAAGCAACACAAAAATTTAGAGAGCAGCGTGGCCTTAGAGACCACCCATACCCACACAATTGTACATTACTGGGCTTTGCCATCAAGGAATGGGCAAACAATTTCATTATCAAACGTCAGATGTTTTCACAGTCATTCAAATTATATTCCCAAAACTATTTTCTTGCATTCTCTACCTTTTGACTTATATTCAAATAACTGGTTGCAGATAATACAGAAAGTATGCTATATTCTATTTAATATTTTAGTTGGGTTTTTTTTTTTTTAATTCATCCATTGCTTAAAAATCTTCAAAACAACTTAGTGAGGATCATGACAGTGCCAGGCACAAGAAGATGTAACCATTCGTTGCTTTTAGACACTGTCACACCATCTGTCTCACTGGTCTTCACAAAGCAGTTCTTTTGGAGTCTGCTTAAAGTGTAGACCAATTGGCCTGAAGTATATTGGCAAACTAAACATCCTGTAAGACAAGCTGAAGCTAGCTTGTTTTTTTTTTTCCCAACCTCTTCAAAGTTCTGCATCTCTTTGTTGATGCACTTTTCTTTAGGTAGTGATAGTCAAAAGCACAAAGCATTTATGCATTCAGTCATGTAGCTAAACAAAAACCTGAAGTCTCCTGAAGCCATTTAAACTAGCCGTTCCAAAACCTCCTGCCACCACATTGCTCTGTTAGTACCATCAAAAACCTTCCCAACTATAAACAAAGGAATAAATGGTATTGCTGCTCTCCAAATATAGGCACTGCTCCATATCTTAGAATATTTACTGGATTTTCCAACTAATAACTGTCAAAAGCCTCAAAAAAACAAAACCCAAAACCTGAAATTAATTTTCTAGCTTTACTGTCACCAGCCAGAAGTAAAATTCCATTCTCAATTATTTTCCTGTTTGCTAATAGCTGTTGAATTTTAATTTTTTAAAAAAATGGTTGGACTTTTATCTTTATAAAGTATATAAAATTTTCAAAAAAGGAACAATTCTGTTTTTTACTGTATTACTGAATACCTGAGGTAGTTGAGTAAAAATGCACATTTAATACCCCTGCCAACACCATTCAGTACTTCCCTTAGGTTATTCATGTTAGTGTTAGATAAAAATAATAAGTTTTTCTATGCTAATGGCTTAACATTTGTTTCTGTGATGACCCTATTCTGATCCAATTTTAACAATTGGATTTAGGAGCAATCTATTTTAATTAATTTGATGAATTTAGCAAATGCACCATTCAAGCCAATTTCTGGCATTATGGGGGAATATTTAAGAAAAATCAGAATATTCATTATACCATGAGACTACAACGAAGGGAAGTGCAGAGCTCTTCTCTTTCCCCTCTTCCCCCTTTACTTTTCTGTTTTTTTCTTTTAAAGCTGGGTGTCATACATTTCAGAGAGCATAAAGTATACATTCTCACAGAGACAGGAGTTCAAAAGTTGCCTGGTCCTCAGAAACAACTGGCTAGGTAAAAACTTGTGCATGTGATTCTGGATGGGGTCAGCGCCCGTCTGTTGGTTAAGCAATCTGTCTTTGGTTTGGCATCTGCCTCTGTGGTGGGCTGTTTCCTGAGCCTTTACTTCCGCCTTGACTGAGGTGGTCCACTTTGCAGAGCTTTTTGCTGTTGATGCTGCTTTACCTGAGTCAGAATTTCCTGAATTTTCCTCTGGGCAACCTGTGAAAAAGACAGAGCTTAGAAAAATCTACTTGATCGGAAGTTACTAAAAGTTATTATTTCAACAACTTTAAATGAAATGTTTTTTTTTGTTGTTGTTGTTCTTTTTGGTTATACATGACAGAAGAGTATAATGATTTATACAAACAGAGTACATCTTTTTCTAATTAGGATTAGAACACAGTTGCTGATTAGAAATATATCCCCTAATTAGTTTGCTAGTCACCTCTGAAATCATCTGCCAAAAGAAGACTAAAAGCGTTAAGCATCCATTAGGTGCAGTGAATGGTGTGCACATATAGTCCAAGCAACCAGAGAGGCTGAGGCAGAAGGATCACTTGAGCCCAAGAGTTTGGGGACACCCTGGGCAACACAGCAAGACCCCACCTCAAAATAAAACAAAAATATGTTAAGCATCAAACAACTATATTTGTGTGCTCTGGAGCATGCATGGGAAAATTGTTTCCATTTGAGAATCAAAAATGATTATATCATTTTAGAGTTCACTTGCCTGGCAAGCATAAAAGTGACCAGTTATTTTGACAACCACTTGGTCATTCTCATCAGGTGTCTGGTCACGGGGGACAACAACTTCAGCACTTGACAAATTCTGGAGTTCATTCACCTGAAATAGACAAATACATATCATTTTAAGTGACATTTTAAAAAATTACCATTTCCCAAGCATTTACTATGTGCCAGACAGCTACGGCTTTACAAATTTCATTTCATCCACTAATAATCCAAGAGCTTAATTGTTTTGTCTTCATTTGATTTGGTACTGTGTATTGAACCCAGGGGGCATTTTATTACTGAGCTACATCCCAGTCCTTTTTATTTTTTAATTTTGAGACAGTGTTTTGCTAAGTTGCTGAAGTTGGCCTAGAACTAAGAATCCTTTGGCCTTAACCTCCCCAGTCACTGGGATTACAGGTGTGCACCTGGCCTTCATTTTAAGATACTGGAACTAAGGCTCATTTGAAGAAACTGATTAAGCTCATTTACACAAGTGAGTGGCAAAATTAGATTGAAATCCTGAATATCTGATTCCAAAGTGTATGTTCTCCATCACTTCCAAACTATAAATAACTTTGGAAATTTCTTAGATGTTAGAAAAAGAATTGACACCATTTGCTTTTTTCAGTTATAAAAGTACAACTTATAGATGAAATTAAAATTTTTTCAGTTCATGTTTAGTGTTTGAACATTAAAAATAAAGTTTTTCAACAGATTAATGCTGAATGCCCCTTGCTCATATGGGGCAGTCCTCTCACAGTAGTCTGAAAGATGGATTACTTTCACTAGTAGCCGACATCCACACTCAAGTAACAGTAGGCATTCTTATCCAAACCTTGGTCAAGATGGTCCTGCTTTTTATAAATTAGCCAAAATTCAGGGATTGGAACTCCCAAGTACCTTTCAATGCTTTCCCTTTCATACCACTGCACAGGTTTTGCTGAAGTACTTGCCGTTTTGCCTCCTTTTCCAATAACTCTGCCAGCAGCAAAGGATGGCACTCTGATATGAGCTTCAAGTTTCACCTCTTCTTTAGGACTAACAAAGTTTTCTTCTTTAATTTTTCCATAAATTCTTCCCTGAGCCTATAGGTGAGAATATAGCTGATGTGTCATTCATGTTTGATATGCATAAAACCAATTAACTTTTAAGGTGGCCTAAATCCAACGGGAATAACCCTTTGTAATGATACACCTGCATTTGGAAGACTGCCGAGGATAGCAAAAGAGACAAACTACGAAAAGAGTGACATGGGTGAGATGACTCAATGACTGATGAAAGAAGGATAAGCTATATTTCTGATGAAAATAGGCAAGTCTAAAGAATAATTTGTGGCAAATGTTATTTGCGTTCCTATCCTGAAAGATAAAAACTTTATCTGCCAATGAGAAATTAATTACCTTTTTATTAAGTCAGAGAGACTGGGAAAAAACTACACAGCCAGCTACACCAGGCTCATAAAGAGCAAGCTAGAAACCTGCTGAGAGGAATATTTCTATTTAACCATATTTCTCAACCTTATCCAGGTGATTTCTGCTTTAAATAGGCTACAAAATCAATTTAATGCACACTCCTGATATTCACAACCAACATATCTCCTGCTGCATACAACTAGATATTACTTACAAGAAACTACTTCTGTTATGTACAAACATTAATTTGCTCTGGTATATACCAAAGGAAAAATGTCTAAGAATTGGTTCTACTCTGACAACGAAGGTGTCAGGCAAACCATAAAAACGAAAAGTAGTTAGCATTTCTACACCATATTTTTAGGCCAAAGATGTACATATTACCTAATAAAATCAAAGGACACTAGCATACACTATCCTCCAAAACAGAAGCCCTTGAATCGGAAAAGACATGGATTAGGCTAACTATTCCTTAGACTTCTAAAACAAAACATTCATTTGGGATTATCGCTGATCACATAAATGAAATTTAACCATTATAGCTTACAGTGTTATATTTAACATAACTGTAAACTCTAGGAATTGCAAGATACAGGGAAATAACTTTGAATTTCCCATGATACAAATATAGCAGTTCTAAGATAGTAATTCCAGTTATAAAAGAGCAAAAGCTCAGATCCAAAGAGAAACATGCAATAATTGATGTTTATATTTACCTTTTAAGATTTCAAGTGACCCTAAAGGTTCAGCATAAAAAGTAATTTTCATAATTCCTAAATTATGAACTGCCTAGACCACAAGGCTACTGTGCAAGAGTAAATTTCTTCACTTAAACGTGAACCAACTGCATCCCCATCTCAAAGCATCCCCTTTCTTTCCTATTCTTTCTGTAAATGAAGTGGAAGCATCTTTGAAAGATGAAAAATGGCCTGAAACAGACCAAAGAAATGATTGGGGGGTGGGGACAGGGTGCTAGGGATGTGGCAGAGTGTTTGCCTAGCACACATGAGGCCCTGGGTTCAATCCTGAGGGACCCCCACCCTGCAAAAAAAAAAAAAGGAAAAAAAAACCTTAAAATTGGTGGTTGGCATGCAACACAGGCAATGTTACTAGCCAGTTTAGAGATAAGGAAAAGAAGGCTTAAGGTTACAGAGCTGTCCTATTATATAATTGTGGTCAGTTAGACCAAGATATATGGATTTTGGATAAATAACAGAATTCAGTAGTTGCTTTTAGTTAAGACAAGATGTTCCATATAAATTTTTAAGGAAGAAATCATACACTAAAAGGAATGTATTTGTGAATTTGACATAGGTCCACAAATCTAAGACTGTTAGCAAATTGCCCACCAAATATGTTCACTGGAAATAAAATATGAAATGAACTAATGTATGTCCAATTCACCCTGAATTGGCTATACACCACTACCAGTAGCACACTAATACTGTGCTGCTCATATTTTAGACACTATTCTACACACTTTGTATATTGTTTAAACTTTATAACTACCTTAGGTTGTAGATGCTTTTATCTTCATTTTATAAGTGAAGAACTGGCCAAAGAAGTAACTTGCCCAAGGTTTCAGCTGGTAAATGCCAGCATCGAGATTTGGACTAGCAAACTGGCTGCCAAGTCTGCTTTACATCACCCTGCTACATTACCTTTGAGTATATAAGGAAAGGCCTTCTGGCCCCAAACTCCAATAAGCATGTGCAGTGGTTCACAAGTCAAATGCTGTAAGAGCTCTTGTTCTTCTGGCCTTTAAAAAATCCCAAAGAGTAGAATGATTTGTGGAGAGTCTATGGGTAAGGGCTAATAGAGTTGATTCCAAGGTAAGACAAAAGGGGGAACTTTTGGGTTTTGGGTGGTGCCGGGGATTGAACCCAGGGGCAAAAGTGGGGCACTTTAATTCAAGATCAGAACCCCCTGGAAACAGAAAACACTGGGTACACCTTTCCAAGGCATATTAATTAAAAGTTTCTAAGTTTAGTCTTAAGGTCTCTCCTTCACATATGATAAAAGGGTGTTGAGCAAATCACCTTTGGGAAACAAACGCAACAACCATTACAGAACTCTCAAAGGTTTTTGGTTTATTTTTTAAATATAATTTTGGGTTATGGTTCCGCTCTCATCTCAGATATGAATTTCCATTGATTTTTTTCTACTGAGTAGTAGATGTTTTTTATTCAAAATCAGGTTAGAAATTCTGGGAGAAGGCAGCATTATGGTTTTTCCTACCATATGCATTTTGGGGCACATACCTTGAATTGAGCCTCTGGTGGTCCAGTGATAATCACCATCCTCACTTTAGCATCTGGTGCTTCAGCTGGCGCAATCTGTAACAGACCCATCCATAACGGGTTATACTTTCAGGTGTCATTGATAGAACACTTAGGCCAACCAGCTTGACATTTGCATATGACTGACCGAAATGCAGAATTTAAAGCCTTCTGGAAGGAAATTATGGAGAGGCAGTGATTAATGTGGGTTCATCAGTTAGAGTTCCTGCTATATACTATAAACGTACACTGTGCCTATCTCTAATGTAAACCTAAGCATGTAGTCTTTCA
This sequence comes from Geosciurus inauris, assembly GCA_004024805.1. Taxonomy (NCBI): domain Eukaryota; kingdom Metazoa; phylum Chordata; class Mammalia; order Rodentia; family Sciuridae; genus Geosciurus; species Geosciurus inauris. The sequence goes on from PVHX01004160.1 coordinate 44,392, forward strand.
GCCAACCTGCCCCACATCCTGATGAAGAATGATCTCTACTTTACAAATGGGGAAATGGAAGGCTGGAGAAGTTGAGTGACCTGGCCCATGAACAGATAGCTCATAGAGCCAAAGAACGAACTCAGTGATTCTTTTCCATTGAGTACCGCTGGTGTAGTTAGCAAAGTGTGGCCCTTAGCCTGCTTGTATCAGAACCTCCTGGGCTTCTGGGAGATCTTCCACCTTACATTTTGGTGCTACTCTAGCCTCTTTTATAACTTTCAGAATTGCTCAGCCTCTTTTACTTAATTTAGATAAAAGGAAGTCTTGCTTTCTTAGGCTATTCGTGCACATTTTTTTTTACTAGCTCCACAATCTAAGACTGTGAGTAAATTTTCCCCCATGTATGTTCACTGGAATAAAATATGAAATAAACTAACACTGATGAAGCAGGAAAAAGGTGAGGTTGGGCTTTCTATTTTCACAGAATGTTTGAAATCACACAAAAAGCCCAGACTGAGGAAAGGGTACAGAAACTTTTAGGGAGGGGAACCAATATTCCCACAGAGTCCTAGGGAAAAAGGATTTTGGGACCAGTTCCTAGGAGTTACTATAAAATAACTCGTCAGACGTGATGGCACTTGACTATAATCCCAGAGATTTGGAAGGTTGAGGAAGAATGATCACCAAGTTCAAAGCCAGTCTCAGCAACTTAGCAAGAGAGACCCTAAGCAACTTAGTGAGACCCTGTCTCAAAAAAAAAAAACAAAACAAACTAAACTAAAAAGGTATGCAGTGGTTAAATGCCACTGGGTTCCTGTTATCAAAAAATAAATAACAAATTGCTTGACATTTGCTGTGCAAAACGATTAACAACTGTGTAAGACAAAAAAACAGTATTGCAATAAGACAAAAAAACAGTATTGCAATAAGAACAGGAAGCAAAAATACCAAATTGCACCACAATGATTGCTGTCAATTATGTGACACATTCTAGACCTTTCCCCACATGTATTTACATCAAAAATATCTATTTTTAATGAAGCCATGCAGTCTCTCTCCATAATAAAGCTAACAACTCTGTCGCCTACTTTATGGAGGGCATTGACTGGTATTTGAGTCTATAAAAACAAGCAAACTACTCACTTTTAATCTAAACTCTTAAGTTTATTCAACGGAAACCACTATTAAAAAGGCATTCAATTTTCTAGCTTTGTTGTTTTGTTATAAATAACCTTTGTTAATACTTGTGATAGAGGGCTGGGACTAAGAGCACTCTTACATTGAGGTTAAGAGTATAAATTGCTATAATCTCTCAAAGCCTGAAAAAAGCACATGTCCTTTGACCCACTAAATCTACTTCTATAAGCTTAAACAAATAATAAACCTTATTTATTTTGGTGCCAGGGGTTGAGCTCAGGGGTACTCGACCACTGAGCCATATCTCCATCCCCATTTTATGTTTTGTAGAGACAAGGTTTCCCTGAGTTGCTGAGTGCCTTGCTGTTGCTGAGGCTGGCTTTGAACTTGCGATTCTCCCATTTTAGCCTCCCAAAGTGCTGGGATTACAGGCATGCGCCACTGCGCCCGGCTGTATACCTTATGACTGCACTGTTTATGTAGGATAAATGAGGAGTAATCTGAATGTCAAGTAAATGAACACTAACAATAATTTGGTAATAACTAAATATTATATGCCTAATAAAGTAATGTACATGGAAATTTGCACATATATAAACCGATACCAAGTATTGGGAGTGGTAATGAATCTTCAGATTGTGCATTTCAGGCTTTTGAGAAACAAAAACATTTTTCAGCCTCATCAGAAAACCTTCATGAAAGCCAGAAAGTAGAGCTGAGCCTCTAAGACCCAATTCTTATTCATGAATGTTCACTGCAGTTTTTCCAAAACTAGGGATTTTTTTTAACATGTGTGAACATGTGTCAGAATTTCTTTTTAACTCAATCGGGAAACTAGGAGGGTAGGAAAGTCAGTTCACCACTTGATCTTTTACCATGTCTTTTCCTTTGCTCGCTTACAGTTCCATGAAAATATATAAGGGCTATTTGTTTTGATGTTTAATTATTTAATTTATATGTAGTAAATTCTGTATTCTGGTATCCTGGTGTAGGTGGTGACAAGTGCATACTCATGTAACAACCACCACAATTATAATACAGAACAGTCACATCACCCCCAAATCTCTTCCAGCAGCCTCATTATGTTCAAACCTTCCCCCTTCCTTCAGTTCCTGGCAGCTGCTGATTTGTTTTCTTTCTGTCCCTATAGTTCTGCCTTTTCTAAAATTATCATATAAATGGAATCATACAATGTGTAGCTTTTTGAGACTGACTTCTTTCTCTCAGCACAATACATGAGAATCCTTGCAAATTGTCTTATCAATAGTCTCTTCATTGCTCAGTAGTATTTATTATATAGATAGATGGACCACCCTTTACCCATTTACCAGGTTTCTTATTTTGGGAACATTATCAATAAAGATACAGATAATTTGAGTTACAGTTTGTGTGTAGTGTGTATAAACCTAAATTTTCATTTCTCTTGGATAAATATCCAGGAGTGAGATTTATGAGTTGTATGGTGAGTGTACTATGTTCTTAATCTTATTTTTAAAGGTTTATAAAACACAGTCAAAATAAAACCTCTGATAGACTGATGTTTTCCTGAAGAAAACCATCAACACATCAAGCCTTTTAATTTTAAATTATTTTAGCATGTCAAAACACCGAATCTTCAGAACACACACTACTATGGCAGACAATATTAACTGTCTTTTGATATTTGTTACTCTACTGTCTGTAATAAAATGTATAGCTAGCTATGCACAAGCTAGATTTCCCTGCTGCCTCTTCAGCTTCATCTGGCTAAATCCTGAGCAATGAAATATAGATAGAAATATCTCGTAGTGACTAATAGGAAACGTCCCTACTAGAAAGGCTTTGTTGTGTCCTACATGCCCTTTCTGGCTTGGACAACAGATCAGATTGTTTGAGCACTGAATGATGTCATCTGGGACCATGAGAGTCCACGATCACACCTGGATGAGCTAGAAGGAGCTTAGACGCCCAGAATTTTGGTGGGGCAAAGCAACCAGCCAGCCCTGGATTGCTTGCCTCCACAATCAGTCTGGAGGTTAAGCTACTGTTGTTTGGGGTTTTCTGTCAGACCCTATGTAACCAACACTACCTGCAACATTCAGTTCAAATTATTAAGTGCAAAGATTTATCTTTCTGATTTGCTTAAACAAGCAGGACAGCCGCAGTTGGCAGAACAGTACCTTAATTGAAGCTCCTGCAAAGCGAGAAAGCTGTTTGATGTGCTGGCCCTGCTTGCCGATAATGGCGCCGACTGAAAGCGCTGGGATAAACAGGTGTACAGTCTCCGTTTCTGATTGCTGATAGAAAAGAAAGCCAGAACATACATGCTTATTTGCTACAAATCGGGTTTGTTTTTTCTTTTGTTTTGGTTTTGAATCATCAGCTTTGGCATGAGCACATTCTTAGACACAGTATAGGTATTAAGAAGGTTATAGGAGAAACTATCAAAACAAGTTGAAAAGAATTTATCCCACAGGTCAAAGTTTCGTATTCATTCTGAAACCATTTGTATTTAAAATTTCACTTTTCTGTACATGATTTTCTTAAACTTTAAGATGTCACTGAGTTATAGATTTAAAAGATATACAGACATTATAAAAGTTTAAAACATTAAAGGAATAATACTGCCTTAAAAATGACAATCTTCCAACCACTATATCCAAAGTAGTTTCTTGGTAAGTAAAAGAAATTCTGGACTGTACATCAGCACAGCAGCATACAAGATGCCAACTCTACACCTCACCTGTGTAGGTTTCACTTCTTAAACACATACATGGTGAACAGTCCTCTAAGAAAAACACCCAAGTCTCATCATAAATAACGAAATCATGAGAAAACAACTGCTGTCATTCCATACTCATTACACTAGCAGGGCACTGGATTACAGGAGGACTAATTCACCTTTGTGGTAAAAATGCCATAATTACTTTCCCATATAATTCCTTACTCCTATTTCTGTCTTCCCTTGTATTTTTATACATAAATTAGAAATGCTTCTGAAAGCTAACTCTTATAAGGCTGTGTTTAAATGGATTTTATCTGAATGCTCATTCCTACACCTCAAGCCACCTGTGCCCTTCCTGAGTCTCCCTTTACATAACCATCCTGGCAGGCTAAACAAAACATTCATTCAAGAGTTCAGTGACCAGATTCTTTAAAAGGCCAATTAGAGGTTCAGTGATGTTACCAGTGAACTTAGAAGTTGTAAAGTGTAGAAGCCATAATTGTATTCATGCAGTTTATACTTGTTTACCTTCTTAGTAAGAAAAAACTTGCAAGAATAATTCCAAGAAAAGTATTACAAGACATAATTTAAGATGAGCTACAATTGGATATGCCAAGTAAATATACATTTTTAAAAAAAAACAAAACCGTATATACCTAATAAGCTAACATTTCTAAAGATGTTAGAAGATGCTTGTAATAAGAAATTTACATGTGAATGACTTGGTGAAAACATTTCACAGAATTATCTCTTGAATCTCCTTATTCCTGTTGTCAAGGATACATGAATTTATTTCCCAAGTACTGAAGTCAATCCATCAATACTATAAAATACACACAAACATACACTGCCATAGAACAGCTTCTAATTTCTAATTAAACCTAAGCACTTCTCAAATTCCTAATGCCTTGAACAAAATGTATGCCAAAAGTTTTATTCAAACCAGGGACATTATTTACAATTCAACTATTTTAGGAGATTTTTGAAAATCTTAGTCAAAGAAATTTGCAACACAAGGTTCTGAAGTTTTTATTGGGTGTGGAAACGAATTTTGTGCCACTGAAGGTTGATCTACCAAATGATGCCACCGCTCTTACCACACAGAAATTAATGGTTCCATATTCTTTCTGTAAGCCCAGGTGAAGGCAGAGAGCAAGGCATCACCAAACTATGGAAAGACACGATAATCAACTCTAGAACCCCATATAAAGATGAATAAGCTGTTCCACTTATCCCTCCACAAGGACTTTTCAAAGCTGATTTAAATTTGAGAATCACTTTCCTTTTCTTTAGATATTCATCTATGACATTTATGGGTGAAAATCAGTCCCACACGGACAATTGTTGGATCAGAACCTTGTTATTTGTTTTGTTTTTGTTTTGTTTCTACCAGGGATCAAACCCAGGGGTGCTTAACCACTGAGGCACATTCCCAGCCCTTTTTGATTCTGAGACAAAATTTGCTAAATTGCTTAGGGCCTCACTAAGTTGCTCAGGCTGGCTCTGAATTTGCGATCCTCAGCTTCCTGGGCTACTAGGATTACAGGTGTGCACCAAGCAGAACCTTGGTATGTGTTTGAAATTTCAAGAAAAATCTCAACTACTGTATCATCTTAAGTTTAAAGGAAAGGTTCAGTTAATTGTTTACATTTTTTAAGAACTTAAGTCTTCTAAGTTTCTTTCTGCTGAATAAAAGATTAAAACAATTATTGGGGCATGGTAGAGCATACCTATAATTCCAGTGACTCCAGAGGCTGAGGCAGGAAGACTGCAAATAAGGCCAGCCTCACCCCCTGTTTCCGAATAAAAAATAAAAAGGACTGAGGATGTAGCTCAATGGTAAAACACCCCTGGGTTCAATCTCCAGTATCAAAAATAAACTAGTTAACACTATAGAAACAATAACAGGGCAGATTCTCTGCATACAAGAACTGACTTTCACCTACTTACCAATAAAATGGAAATAAGAAATAGGAAGTGATACAGATAACTAGACAAGACAAAATTGAAAGTACAACAGTATGCAAATCCACATGAAAGAAGCAAAATTTAAGTCAGAAAAATTATATAACTTCACAATCAACCAGTTACCTAAATAAAGTGCCACGCCTAAATAGTTTCACTAATTAGTTCTTTCAAGCCAAATGTTCAGGAAGAATGACAAAATCCTAGTACAAAGATACACATGGAAACTAGAAGTGGGCAGGCACATTTCAAGGGCAGACAAAAAGTACTGAAACTGTAAAGAAACAAATGGGCAGAGTACAAATAGTATGTTCTAATTTGCTTGTCTACATTAATAAGACACTTTGAATATCTTCCTATGTCACTATTTCACTCTGACAGAGTATTCCTTTGAATAGATACACCTTACCCAATTAATCTCAGCCCTATGGCATATGTATGTAGTTTCCCATTTTCATATGTTTCGATTGAATTTTTTTTTTTTTTTTTTTTTTGGTTGCGGGAGTTACTGGGGATTGAACTCAGGGGCACTCAACCACTGAGCCACATCCCCAGCCCTATTTTGTATTTTATTTAGAGACAGGGTCTCACCAAGTTGCTTAGTGCCTCACTTTTGCTGAGGCTGGCTTTGGATTCACGATCCTCCTGCCTTAGTCTCCCAAGCCGCTGGAATTACAGGTGTGCAACACGGTGCGTAGCTGAATCTTTTTGGTTGTAGATGGACACAATACCATTATTTTATCTTTTTTTTTTTAATGTGGTGCTGAGGATCAGACCCAGGGCCTCACACATGCCAGGCAAGTGACATGACTACCACTGACCCACAATCCCAGCCCTCAACTGAATCTTTGTACACAAATTTTTGTGCCCTTGTTCAAACACCTCCATGGCATAGAGTAGAACTACTGGGTCTGAACATTTTAAATAAATAAATATTATCAAATTGTCATCTTGTTTAGTCTACATAGTATTCCACTTATTCCATACCACTAGAATTCCAATTAAGACATTTACGGCACATTTGAATGAGTGTGAGAGTGTGTGTGTGTGTGTAGTGGGAAATGGGTAAAAAGCATGCTGAGGTAAAATTCACGTTAAAAGGGAAATAATTGATGAGGGAGGAGGGTATGGGGCAACTGTGTGGGAAGATCTGTTGAGTTTGCTGTTTCAGGTACTGTGCCTGCACTCATTTATACCTCATGACTGATTCAACTGATAAAAACTATCAACATTCTCATTTAAAAGATGAGAAAATGGAATTGGAGAGGTTAGGTCATTTGTCCAGGGTCACATGACAGGTAGTAAAGAAAGGAGTCAAACTTGGCTATTTCCTAAACCATGTTCACAAAAAACCAGTGTGTGTCTGTCTTTCAACAGATACAGATGTGCCCTGAAATATGTCTAGAGCTGTGGAAAATATTGATAAACCTATTAAGAGCCCAATAGAACTGTCATTTGAGGTGGAGCTGTTTTTCCTGGTCCTATCACACTTCCCTTGATTGGCTTTAGCATGATTCCCTATGAATCAAAAAAATCATCTTAAGAATATCCAGAACATGTCCCATATAATGCAGGCATACAGTTTGCTGTAGTTATTGGCTTGGTGATGATAAAGCCCTTTTTAATGGACAAGACTAAATCTCATGTGTAACTAGCTCGACTCTACCCCATAGTACCTCATCATAACTATGTGATTACTTCTTGGGCCTCATTCCAGAAAGAATTTTATGGTGTTTACAAAATACACATAACCTAAAAAGATAAAACAATGGAGGGCAAAGAAATAAGAGCACAGGAATCTGAACAGTAAATATAATTTGATGCCAAAAATGCTGTTATTATACAAATTTGGCTCTAAGCAGGAAGCTTAGAATTTAAAAAAATAATAATAAATCAGTTGTATGACTTACCAAATCTAAGAGAAAAAAACATTCATTTGCTTAGTAAAAACTTATTTTCCTGGTACTGATCCCAGAGACCAGCTTCTAAATCTCCTTAGAAAACAGTAATTTAACAGGAATTATCCTCAACAACATTCTTAGAGTCAAAGACCCAGAGCCTCAAAAGCACAGCCTGAGCATGTGTCTTAGCCTAAAACACATCAAAGACAGCTGCTATGAGAAAACTCGGGCAAAAACAAGGCTGAAGCCTGAAAAGCTGAACAAAAGCAAAACAATCTTCCTGACACAGTGATGAAAGGCTATCATGTTTCTGTTTTGTTATTGGGGGGTGGAAGTACAGAGGTTACAAATTCAATATGAAGATTAAGAATAAATTTTGTAAGAAATGTGTGAAGCTTTGGAAAAGGAATGATAGGAAAGAAGGGCTGAAAGGACCAAAATAGAAAGGGCAACTACATGAAGAATCGATACACACATTTAAAATCAGCTATACTGGGATGAAAACGGAAGCAACAGAACCTGTCAGTGGAAAAAGGAGTTAGATGGAAACTCATTTTCTTTACTGGGTGATGGTGCCCACAATAATGAACAGTCACATGCTCTTTTGGCAAAAGCAACTTAAAGAAAAGTTGATTTATCAGATGTTTGAAGCTCCATGAAGACATTTCTGAATATCACTTAATTTCGTCCGCTATAATTTCATATCTACCAAGCACTTCCCTGGCCATAAATTATTTTTCCAGATTTTCCTCTGGAGATACCAGATAGCTCACATAAGCATCTTATCCACTTGATAAATCTGGCATGATTCATTCTTGTGTGGGATTCAGCATAATAAGCCATGTTTTCAGGATTTGGATACCTCAATAAGCAGATAATTCATTTTTGCCTACAAAGCTAAACAACCAGAACAATGGTTATGAAAAGCCTATGAAGTTGAGTCTCAGACTTGGGGGGGGGAAAACACCTTTATTTTTCAAACAATCCTTGCATTTAAGGTGACATTCAGTTGTATTATCCTGAACCTTTCTTTGTGAATCCTTTTTTTAACACGTTCTTTGGGGGTGAATGATCTTCACAGGACACAAGCTCCTTCCCAGTGAATTTGTGCCAGATGCCCATCAGCAAAACTTCCTTTGGACTCCTTGCCAAACTCTATGCTGTGGCTTGAAGTAACAGAGCAAAGCTGCTCAACTGGAAGTTTGCATAACTGGTGAAGTCTCCCAATGAGCAATTCCTAATCATCTATCATGAAGAGATACAAGCATGAGCAAACAGTAAGGTTAAGTGTATTTACTTTATGGGGAACAAAATCTAAGACATCACACAGGCATGGGGACATGCATTTCAGCCAACAAGATCTGCCTTTAGGAACCTGGACTGATGCCAGTGCTTCCCTTTGGCTTGTTCCTGGGGTTTTTTGCTTTTGTTTTTAAATGGATTTTGGTCTGGAAGTGAAACTAAGTTTACTCGATTCTATAGCCTGAACAAAAATACTGAAGTACTTAAAAAAAAAAAAAAAAAGTTCCTCTCCATAACTGTAAGTAACTAAAGTGTCTGAGAGAGAACAAACATATGCAGTGAGTTATTGAAAATTGTTCATCGACAAGAAAATTCGGGGTTGGGTGTGCAGTACTGGGAATTGAACCCAGGGGTATTTTACCACCGAGCTACAATCCCAGTTCTTTATTTTGAGACAGGGTCTTGCTAAGTTGTTGAGGCTGGTTTTGAACTTGCGATCCTCCTGCCTCAACCTCTGAAGCTGCTGGAATTAAAGGCATACGCCACCTTGCCTGGCAATATTTTGTTTCTTAAAAAGTACTTTATATTATGTATAACTATAATGTATTAATAAAAGCACTTTTTAAAAAGTAATTTACAGCCGGGTGTGGAGGCGCATACCTGTAATCCCAGCACTTTGGGATGCTGAGATAGGAGAATCATTGAGTTCAAAGCCAGCCTCAGCAACAGTGAGGTGCTAAGCAACCCTGTCTCTAAATAAAACACAAAATAGGGCTGAGGATGTGGCTCAGTGGTCAAGTACCCAAGATCAATCCCCAGTACCAAAAAAAAAAAAAAAAGTAATTTACACTAGCTAAAACCTTAAAAAAAAAAGACTCATTTTTCTTAGCTCTGTCATGGACAGAAAGTTAGCTATTTTAAGGTTATACAACCTTTCTGGGGACTTCTGGGAAGACGCCAAAGAGACTATCAGGATGGTGGAGACAGTTCCTGGGCTTACTTCTGCCAGCCCACCTGCACGCTGCCAAGACCATCCAGCAAGGCAGTGTGCACTATGCCAACTCCAGCTCTTATTCTGCTTTACTAGCTGCCAATTCCCTCTTCCCGAATGTTTAAGCATTTCTGAAAGGAGCATTTCCTGTCATTTATAAACTAGAAGTTTGCCAATTAAGTACTGTATGAGCCAGCTGCCAGGCAGGAATTAGAGACTTTTTGTGTGTTGGAAGAACCAACTCTTTGGCTCTATTGGAAAAATCAACCTGGCAGGTTCCGGGAAAGAATATTGTGGCAGGATAAGTAGGCAAAGTTCTGGAAGGAAACAGAGGCAAGGGATTTATCCAAGGACAAGATACAGCATTCTATTTTCATGTTACAAAGCAGGAATGAGTAAACATGAGGAAAGAAATGAAACCATTCTAAAAGAATATTTCTAAAAGAAATAGTAGCATCAGTTTCTTCAGAACATTAGCCATCAAAACCTAACTCTTGGCAGGCAGTGTCTATTTAAAACAAAAGCAGGGATTCACCCTTAATGTATAGGGCATAAGTGACACGATGATCTTAAAATGACATCACAATACTATGTTATTCAGCAAGAAGAAAAACAGTCAAAAGGAATGTAAGAAACAACAAAAAACAAAGAAATTGATAAGGTCTTGATGAATTTAGTCACTGCCTTTAAAAATAGTTTATTTTAAAAAGAGGTGACTACTAGGTAGTCAGCTTCTTCACTGCTATGACAAAAAGACCTGATAAGAACAATTTTAATAAGGGAAAGTTTATTTGGGGGCTCATGATTTCAGAGGTCTCAGTCCATAGACGGCTGACTCCATTCCTCGAGGCTTGAGACCATCATGGCAGAAGAGTGAAGTGCAGGAAGGCAACTCAAGACATGGACACCAGGAAGTAGAGAGCTCCACAGGACAAGGACAAAATAGATACCCCAAAGGCATGCTCCCAGGGACCCATCTCCTCCAGGCACACCCTACATGCCTACAGTTCCACCGAGTTAAATCTCTATCAGGGGACTAACACACTGATTAGGTTAAGGCTCTCTTAACCCAATCATTTCACCTCCAAACCCTCTTGTATTATCTCATGAGCTTTTGGGGGCCATCTAATATCTAAATCATAATACAAAATAGGTAAGTACAGTAGTCCCCTTTTCTCCACTCCTAAAACTAGACAATACCAAACCCTGCATGTTCTATGCTTTTCCTATATGTATCTACCTATCATAAAGTTTAATTTATAAATTAGGCACAGCTAGAAAGGAATAACACTTAATACAATTAAAACAATATGCTTTAATAAGAAGTTATGTGAACATGGTCCCCAAGAGTCAAGAAAATATTAGTATTTTTGGACCACTGAACGCAGGTTAAGTAAAACCATGGAAAGCAAAACCACACGAGGGGGAAACCATTGTATGGGTTTAGAAAAAGAGCAAACCTAAAAGTAGTGAAGGCAAATCTATTCCAACTATGTATTCATGGCCCCTGCCTTGAAGTCACATACTAAAACACAATTTCCACATTGAAGAATTGTTTCCTTAAACTTTAAGCCAGAAAATTTCCTGACAGATAATATGCAGAGATAAATATAGTTCCCTGAATATTGGTATTTATCCTTTTTTAAAGATGAAAATAACCTGTAGGAGTGGAATCTGGAACATGTAACTTTCTCCTCCAGAATTAATCTAGATCCTCTTCTTTATGAGAGAATTTAGGTTTGCTTTCTCTCCCCCTCCACCCCCACCTCTGGGAGGTTCCTAAAACAGGTAATAATGCTAAGTGGGGCAGAGTCAAAGAGGTGCTCCCAATATCTATTCTCCTTTAGTAACAGACCCTGTGTTTAACAGGCACATTTCTGCCATCTCGTAGAGAGTGCCAGCCTCCCTTACAGCTAGATAAGGCCAAGTATTATTTTCCATCTAGGACAATGCCAGTGGGAGTGTAAAGAGCTATCCTTAGGCACTGTCCTTAAGTGATGCTGCCAGTAAATTTGATCTTTTATGCTTCTTATTAACTGGAATTAAACCCAGTGGCTGGAGCTTGAATATCTTGGGCCAGGAGATGCATGCTTAGCAGAGAGTAGCACTAGTCCTAGAAGGTAGACAGAAGCATCACCAGCCCCAGACGGTCTACATTTGAACTCTCATTAAAAACTCAGTGAAGTCACTTTTTTCTTGTAAAACAGCTAAATCTAATCCCAATACATACAGCATGCCAAAGTAGATTCAGAAAAGTGAAAACAGACAGATGGCCACATCTCACATAGGTTTTCACCTATATGTCTCTAAGAGTTGGAATGACAGGTGACCCAGAGTTAAAGGGGTGAGTCCATTCACTGCTCTTTAAAGTAAAACATAGATCAAGGTACAAAGAGGGACAGATACCAGTGGTGGGCATTTATGCTTACCCCCAAATGTTTTCTGACATGCATTGGTGTTGATAGGAAATATTCTTGCCATCATTGAAGTCCTCTCTGCAGACTAGTAAGCATTCCTTACAGAACAACAGTTCTTTTTTTAATTCCATTTTTCTTTTAGTTGTAAATGGACGCAATGCCTTTATTTATTTATATGTGGGTGCTGAGGATCGAACCCAGTGCCTCATGCATGCTAGGCAAGCGCTCTACCACTAAGCCACAACCCCAGCCCCAGAACAACAGTTCTTGACAATGAATGAGCAGCAAAAACTCCTGATGACCATTCTAAAACCCCAAGTCTCCAAGCTCCTGCCTGCTCCACTGAAGACGGGTTCATGTTCGTGGGCACAGGTTCTTACCCACCCAATTAGGACACAGAGCTGCTGCTGTTAGCCTTGGCTATCCACTGGAGTCACCCAGGGAGCTTTCAAAAGTGATGCCTGTGCATCGGCCCTACCCCTGAGGTAGTCCAATTCAAATGGCTTAGGGTAATTCTAATGTAACTCCAGAAAAAACAGCCATTTTCTCTTAAGGCAAGTAGTAATTAATGCTGTACTTTACAGAAGATTGTGAAAAAATAATAAAGAAGAAAAACAGTACTATATGATTTAGACAAATGTCAGAAATAGGATAAAACTCACTGGATCAAAGACTGTTGAGGAGAGATTCACATTCTCAAAGTGCTGATGACTACTTACCATAAATGAGAAATCTGACAGACACTACCGGAACTATATGGCCCAACTGAACATGATGAATAATAAGACAAACTAATATAATTTACTTCTTGATGTGACTCCCTGAGGAAGTATTCCTGTTGCTCACTCCCAATAGATATTATCTGAATATAATAATGTGGAGGTAATCATACAAATACTTAGGGGCATTTTACAAATCACCTGGCCTTTTTTTTTTTTTTTTTTATCAATGTCATAAAAAAATAGAAAAATGGGGCTGGGGTATTGTTAGAGATTTTAAAAAGGACTAAAGAGATGTGAGAACTGAATGCAATGCATGGTCCTTAATGGATTCTTCATTGAAAATACTAATTATGACATTATTGGGACAACCATAGGGACTCAAATGTGGACAGCATATTAAATTATATTGTGCCACATTTCCTGAAAGTGATGACGACATTGGTTTTATAGATGAACATTCTTTCCCCACCTCTGGTACAGGGGATTGTACCCAGGGTGCTTTACCACTGAGCTACATCCCCAGCCATTTTTATTTTGAGGCAGGGTCTCCTAAAGTTGCTGAGGCTGGCCTGGGTCTCGGAATCATTCTGACTCAACCGTTTGAGTTGCTGAGATTATAGCCATGCACCACTGCACCAGCAGAGTAGGTCGACATTCTTGAAAAAGTTCAAATAGAACAATGTTCTCATTATTGATCATCTATTACAAAATATTTTAAAAATATATGCCAAAGATGCAAGAAAGTTTTAAAAGGAAAAGGTAACTTTGAGTACATAATTTTAACCCTTTAGAGCAAAGATCTTTTTCCATTATGGAGGAAAACATAGGGAAAAAAATGGTCTCTTTTCCACTTTTAAGTTCTATGGATAATTCCTAACACACTCTTTAAGGAGTAGGATTAAGAGGTGAAGCTAACAATCAGTTTAAATCTACAGAAAAATTACTAGCTGTTAGTAAACACATGCAAGATATGGACAGTTTATCAACTGCTCCAGCCCCACAAATGGAAGAATATTGTTTTGACAATATTTCTTCACCTTTAACATTTTGAGCGATACCTCCTATAACTAAGGGAAATGTCCAGGTATAAATTGGAGGATTCCTTTTTATCAAAGATGTATAGCATAAAACACAATGCCCACCACTATTCCACAACGAACAAGGATGTCAAGATTGTTCTCGTATTATCCCTGTGAGAACCAGCATTTCCTTCACCTGTCCTTGATAACAGTCAGCTAAGGTATTCTCAAATCCTACCTTGTGGCACTGTTTCTACCTTTACTGTGGCAGCTTCTGTGTCTTCTGTTCTCATTAGTTGTTTCTAATTACACCTAATTTGATTTAGTTTAAATGTTTCAAGAGAAGCAAAGATCCCTTATACCAGTGAGATCGCCCTTACATTTGCTCTTGGCTTACTTTTAGTAGAGTAAGTAAACATCACTGGCTTCCTTCTCCCGTTCTTAAAACAAAATTGTTGCTTAGGTCACTCAAATATTTAAGATCATAAAAGTGCTTCAGAAATAAATCTTTTTTTAAAATATTTTATTTTTTTTAGTTGTAGATAGACACAGTATCTTTATTTTATTTATGTGGTGCTGAGGATCAAACCCAGTGCCTCACGCACGTGAGGCAAACGCTCTACTACTGAGCCAAATCTCGGCCCAGAAATAAATCTTAATATGATCTTTTCTTGAAATATTCTTCATTTTTCTAACAACACAGGAACCTCATATACAGAACCATATTACCAAATGAGAAAACTGACTAAATCCAGAAAATATTAATATGGATAATCTTCTATAATTTCTATATTTTAAAAATAGTTACATAGCCATTCACTTGGGAATTTTTGCTACTAAAGCATCCACATAAAAGACAGATGTCCAAAAATATTCTGTTAAAGAAGAACCTATAACATGTGAAGCTTTGTTGACTGGAGACTGTGACCAGCAGAGAGAGAAAAGCGTTAAAGGGACACCTCAGTTTACAAACTGGGAGTGTGAACAACAGAGCAATTAAGCAACTTGCCCAAAGAGAAGGCTAGTTTAGGGCATCTAGCAGAAGTGTGTATTAGATGTGACCTTCTATGGCACAGAGTTACTTTATGTAATCAGTACATTGTAGCATTTAGTAAGGGCCACTACACAGAAATACCAGGGATATATCCACCCTACATTCAATCCTATGATAAACGATCCTATTCATAATAGGCTGATGGAAATATTAGAATTTAAGTACGTATACTCTTAAAGTTTATAAACTAGAAACGTTTGAACTGATGAACTGAAAGTCTTTAGAGACCATTCATCTAGTTCAGGTTTTTCATTTGGCAGGTAAGAAAACAGATCCAGAACCAAGAGGAGTCTAACCTTTGGTGACACAAACTCTCAGCAGAGCAAGTCAGACCTCACCTCTGAGTCTAGGATTCTTTCTGCTAGACCCCTTTAGCATGAAAGTACAAATAGGTCATCTACCTCAGAAAACTTCAGATAATGCATACAGAATCTATGTATACTTGATGTTAGTTGAAATTTTGGGTTGGGTTGTTTCTAAATGAAGTTTTGCTATGTTGCCTGGTCTGGCATCAAACTCCTGAGCTCAAGCAATCCTCCTGTCTCAGCCCCCTGAGTCATTGGGACTACAAGCACTGGCCATCATACATGGCTTACATTTAGCTGAAATTTTGGTGGTTATCCTCAGCCTTGTTACATGGTTTCCAGGCCCAAAAATACTAGAAATGGCTGGTATGAAGATAAAAGAGACAAAACATGGACAATCTAGTAATCTGTCTTCTCTGCAGAATTTCATGTTAATACCATTTTACTCATATATTTGTTCTAGGCAGCAATATAATGGAATGCTCGACCTATTCTGCTTGGACATTTTTCTGAACGGGTATAAGAGGCATCACACAAAACATCAAAAGAGAGCCAAACAAGTAGGGAGGAATGACAAAAGACCCTAGAAAGCTGTTAATTTTATTTCACTTGAGTGTCTCCCACCAATTATGATTGAAAATGCAGCTGAATTAAAAACCACTTTCAAAATACTTTATCAGATGTCTGTTGCAATGAAATTATGTTCGTGCTATTGCCTGGTCTCCTCTTTTCTGACCTGAGGGAATACATTATTCTTAAAGACTAGATATAAAAATAAGATTTCTTATAGGATCTACCAAAGGTCATTTAATATTTGCGCGTGCACACACATACAAACAGAACTGTGAGGAAAAACCATCCTAGCTGACTGACTAAAAATGTACAAACACTCAAAATGGAAAACGTGCAGTCTTTCCTGACCTTTCAGAGCAGTTAACTTTCAGATAACAAAGACGAAGGAAGCCTCTGAAAAATCCTCCTTCAACATTTAAAAATAATCTCCCTCTGCCACAAGAGCCACAAACTCTTATGCTTTTAAAAAACATATGTTGATAACCCTACTATCCAAAAATTTCAAAATAACTCATGGTCTGTTACTTTAACTAGGGCTAAACTGACAAGAACTGGAGAGCATACTGGAGGGCTCTAAACTGATAATAGATCATATGGGTCCGTGAAATAAGGGCAGACACTTACACTGCAAGAGGACAACAGCTCCAAACACTATCAGCCTGGTGAGTTCAAGGACAGGGAAAGAAATTCTCATTCCCAAAGTGACAAAACAATCTAGTAATCTGTCCCAATTTACTAATTCCCCGATTAGCACCAAATCACACTACCAGTGGCAATGAAGTCTGACTGCCCACATCCCACTCAATCATACAGCAAGCCAAAGCCAGTGATCTTACCTCAAACTGTGGGTAGGGAGGAGTCATAGCTGAAGGGGGCCCTGAGGTGGGAGGTGGCATCCCTGAAGTGGGTGGGAACAGACCCAAGGCATTCAGATTTAATCCAGGAATTAAATGTGCTTGAAGCTGCAATGGTAAAAAGGTCCCTTAATTTGACAATTAAAAGAATCAAAGGAAAGTGGGTTTTTTTGGTACTAGGGATTGAACCCAGGGGTGCTTTACCACTGAGCTACATCCTCTGCTCTCTTCATTTTTTAAAGAGACAAGGTCTTGCTAAGTTGCTCAGGGTCTCACCAAGTTGCTGAGGCTGGCCTCAGACTTGGGGTCATCCTGCTTCAGCCTCCCAAATTGCTAGGATTACAGGCATGCACCACTGCGCCCAGTGAAAGTGAGCATTTGTAAGTGACAGTATTCAGACTGTGTAATGTGTGTATTGTATATGACAACCTAAATTTAAGAACAAAGCAGATATTCCAAGTGACTATACTTGAATAGATAATTTTCATCTGTTTACATCTCTAAGTATCTTTAAATCTGACATGATTTGCCCCTGCCAAGATCCTCAGCTGCCCAGGGGTTTTTCAAGGACAGGGAACACAGCCTTCCTTTCCCCCACTAGAAACTGCTTAGATGAAATGGTACTGTCTATCGTGAACACTCCATAAATACAGAATGAACGCCTTGCATCATTTGAAGGAGTACATAAATAAGAGCTGCTGAAAAGCACACCACGTGCCCTCAACCAGCTGTGAAGAGTTCTCTACTCCTTGTAAAACCTGGCACTCCTGGGTCTTCAGGCCTAAGACAAAGTCTGGCCCTTTGGAAATCAGGCCTCAACCCCATGGAACTACTGCCAATCAGATCTTTGGAATGGAGAGAGGAACCAGAAAGGAAATTTTAATTTAATTACATAAGAGCTGAATAAGTAAGGTGGAGAGTAGAACTTAGGCTTTAGTGTATCTGAAAATCTTTGTAAAAGGCCTGTGGAGTTGGAATTAAACCCAGTTGATTCTGCAACATTAGACAGCAGTGATAATATGAAGGTAGGCAGGTTGTCATGTGGGGTAAAATTAGCATTTTAGGCTTTTCTCACAAAGGTAATATTGTCACATTTCCCTTCTCTGTTTTTTTTTTTTTTTTTTTTTTGGTACTGGAGATTGAACTCAGGGGCACTCAACCACTGAGCCACATCCCCAGCCCTATTTTTGTGTTTTATGTAGAGACAGGGTCTCACTGAGTTGCTTAGTGCCTCGCCGTTGCTGAGGCTGGCTTTGAACTCGCAGCTCTCCTGTCTCAGCCTCCCTAAGTGCTGGGATTACAGGCTTGAGCCACCGTACCCAGCTGACTCCCTTCTCTGTTTTATATGACAGATCCAACTGATGAATTTTGTTAATCATTTACTTCAAAATTTAAGATGGACTTTTGAAGTGTTTCATTTTCAGAACCAATCCATCCAATAAGGAATGTCATAATTTGCCTTAATGATATCCTAGAGATTATTTTTCACTTTATTCATTTATTTTATGATGCTGGGGTTTGAACCAAGGGCCTCACACATGCTACTAGGCAAGTGCTCTACCACTGAGCTACATTCCAAGCCCCTAAACCTGCATTTTTAATAGTAACTTGAAGCCAATGCTCAAAAGGTTCGTCATTTGCTAAAATCACAGAGTGTGCCAAGCCTAATGTCAAAGATTGTGTTCTTCCCTACTAACCCGAGGTACTGGGTATGGTGCTAAAAACCCATTAAAATCACTTCTTATGATGCTACCACTGAAGAGATTTAATATCAATGCAAGGAAAAACATCTTTTAACTATTCATCAAAATAAGCACAAGTCCTTCATATTAAAACTAACATTCATAGAAGCAATATCATTTTCATAAGACTCCCTGATTTTCTTCATTATCTCTTCCTCAGCTTTGGCACATGTTTCAACATTGCCTTTAACCGTAATGGTGCGTTCCGGATTATACAGCGTCAATTCCTGCAATCTGCAGATTGAAAAAGAAGGGAAAGATAAAGAATAGAAATTATAGAAGGAAGACAGTTAATAATAACTCAGCCACAGATGGCAATTAAAACCAAACTGTATAAGTGGAAAAAAGAATTCTTATGTATTTAAAATAAAACTGCATATTAAAAAAAAAAAAAACAAATACCATGAAGCCTGGCATGTAAAAGTGGGTGGTCAAACACAATCAGAAATGAGTAAGCCCCAAAAGACATGAATTCAAGCATTGTAAAGCTACACAAGGAAAAATTTTCCTCTCCCACCCTCTCAATAAAAATCAATGGGTGTATATACTTTAAGTTCATGTTTTAAATATAGCTTTTTTTAAAAAATTTTTTTAGTTGTAAATGGACAGAATATCTTTATTTTTATGTGGTACTGAGGATCGAACCCAGTGCCTCACACATGCTAGGTGAGCACACTACCACTGAGCCATAACCCCAGCCCCAAATATAGCTTATTTCTTGACTACCTAAAGTCAAACCATTTTCATAATTTAAAGTGAATTGAAAAGGAATTACTAGAAGGATAAATACTTTTAGTGGAACCCAAAAGCACATAACCTTTAATAATCATGTTCCTAGTCCATACTGACCAATTCTAGGCATAACTGGCATTCTCATGCAATTGCATTTTCTGGGGCACCAAGCAAGGAAAACGAATGGAAATATTCCCAAAGGACAAATCAGAAATTATTGTCTACACTTAGTTTTTATGAGTATTTTTAGAATTTAGATTAAAGTAGGCTGGAGGAAATAAATCAATCCATCTTTACTACATTTTTTCAATGGTCCATTGATGACCATTGAGACAAAGTTGGATAGCGAAATTCAGAAACTCCCCGCTTAGCCCAGGTCCAGCTGAAACTTCAAAATCTACTAAAAGTTACATCTGAGAATACCTAAGAAGCCTAAACTGGTCAACTGCCTCAAAAGGAAAAGCAGTACAGAGATATTTACCATGGAAAACAGAACTAAATACACAGATTGAAAGGACATGTTGCATTGGTACAGCTCTCCTTCATATTCCTAGAGTTAAAATTCCCATTTTCACTATTGGCAAATGCTGCAGATTAACCTTGAGTCAGATGTTATTGAGTCAGATATTATTCCTTCTTCTCAAACTTGTTTAAAATGTAAACTAATTAATGAAGAAAATGGAGTCTATGAAGTCTCTTTATCTTGGATTAAAGTAGTATATGATTCTAATCTCCACTCTCAACCCATCCCTGTCAAGCATTTTGTGTTACAGTTTTATCATGCTTTTCCAGTTCATCCATCTCCTTCCACCTTTTTAGGTCCTCTGAAGAAAACTAGGATACTCACGCCCAGAAAAAGAAACCTCGCCACGTAATTTCAGAGCATTCTGGACTTCAGGTGTTGTAGGCCGCCTCCAAGACAGATGCCCCTCTCCAAGTTATCTGTAGTCCCTACTACACACATGCTAAAGAAGGCTAACTTGTTTAAACAACATTAGGAAATGATGGAGAGTAACTTCTGAGGTGCAGTCATAGAAGACACTGCAGCTTCCACCACACTCTTTCTTGGATCATTCCCTCAGGGAGGAGAGAGCTAGCTGTCTCTCTTGAGCACACTGAAGCAGCTCTTAGGAGAGGCCCATGAGGTGAGGGGCTCAGGCCTCCCACAAACAGCCAGCATCAACCTAGCAACATTATGAGATCCTGAACCAGAACCACCTGGCTAAGCTGTTCCTGAATCCTAAGCCACAGAAACTGAGCAATCCATGTTATTTTATATTTATACACACACACATATAATAAGTTTTAGTTGTAGTTGGAAATAATATCTTTATTTTATTTTTATGTGGTGCTGAGGATCAAACCCAGTGCCTCACATATGCCAGACAAGTGCTCTACCACTGAGCCACAATCCCAGCCCTCCATACTCATTATTGTCCTGAGCTGTCAAAAGTTATAATAATCTGTTATATAGCAAAGAATAATAAAGTGGGTTACATATTACAATTTTGGAAATACAGTCAGAAAACACCATTAAGACCTTAGCTAGAAAATATGAACACAAAGTATTTAGTTTTACCTGTGTCTTTTGTGAGGACAGATATTACTTTCAATATAGGTTAAAAATAGTAGGCAAGTAGATCAAGTTTGAGAAACCGTCTAAAGGTGACAGTACAGATTAACAAATAGCTGTAAAGAGGTAAAAGGTAAGCTTAATACAAAACACACAGCTAAAAAAGTGTTTGGAAGTTTTTAAATTCTAAAGCAAGGCAGCACTTACGGAGATATTGTGATTTTAGTGTCTGTGTCCTGCTCAATTTTTTTAAGGTTTCTTCCTTCTTTACCAATAAGCCGGCCTACAAAGTTATTATGGGCTAAAATCTTCAGGGGGATCTCTTCTGTGCTGTAGATTTAAAAAATAAAAAAAGTCATAAAATCAGGGGAAGCAAATCTACTCTTGGATTTGAAAAAAAAAAAAAAAAAATTCATTAAACACTGACTTGCTACCTACCAGATGGGAAACGCCATGCTAAGTACAGTGTGACAATCAGCCTACATTCTAGCAACGTTTGAGTACAGGGAACGAAAGAAATTAGCAAGTTATCTGAATAAGAGTTAATTTTTGAAATTGTTTTTGTTTTATTCACTTCAGGGAATGTTTACTTTCAAAGATGGATTTTCTTAATGAAATCCACACTCCTAAACCCCTAATGCCAGAACTCAAAGGCACAGATACAAAATAGTGGGATCCTAGTATAAATTTCAAAATACATACCTGGAGTGTTATGGTTGGGATATGAGGTGTCCCGCAAATGCTCCTGTGTTAATGCAGGAATGTTTAGAGGTGAAACAGTTAGATTATGAAAGCTGTAATCCAATCAGTGGATTAATCCAATTTATGGATTGATCCATTTAATGGATTAATAATTTGAGTGGACTAACTGGGTGGTAACTGTAGGCAGGTGGGGGATGGCAGGAGGAAGTAGGTCACTGGGGGCATGCATTTGGGGTTTAGAGTTTGTCCAGGGTGTGGTCCCTCTCCCCCACACCCACTTCTCCCCCACTCTCTGCTTCCTGATTGCCATGAGCTAAGTAGCTTTGCTCCGCCATGCCCTTTCTCCATGATGTTCTGCTTTACCATGGTCCCGAGAAATGGAGCAATGGACTAAATCCTGAAACCATGAGCCCAAAATAAATTTTTCTTCCTGAGTTGCTTTTGTCAGGTATTTTGTTCACAGTGATGAAAAGCTGACTAACACATGGAGATGAGTGCATGATTTATAGAAGTAAACAGAAGAAACTCAACAGTGGTACTACTTTGGGGAATAAGAACAGAAGATGTTCCTGTTCCTTTTACTTTACATTCTGTACCTTTCACAATTTCTAAACTATATACACATCACTGTTTAAAAATGTCATTAGGGCCGGGCGCAACGGTGCACGCCTGTTATCCCAGTACTGTGGGAAGCTGACACAGGAAAATCATGAGTTCAAAGCCAGCCTTTGCAATGGCAAGACGCTAAGCGACTCAGTGAGACCCTGTCTCTAAATACAAAATAGGGCTGGGAATGTGGCTCAGTGGTTGAGTACCCAAGTTCAATCCCTGGTACCAAAAAAAAACGTAACTGGGGTTACCAGATGGTGGGCTTTTCCTTTATTTTTCTCTATACTAAAAAAATAATTACATTCTTACACTACAGCAACCATATATAAAACCTACTAAGAAGATATTTAAAGGTCTCTACAAATTAAGCATTGGTGATGAGGTCCCCAAGCTAACTAAGCCTTCCTTTGGATTCAACTTTTAGGGTGGTGCTATTCTATACACCAAATGTGGCTCAGAACCCAACCTCCACTTGAAGTTCCTATGGAAGAATATTAAGAGTTCCAACCTGCAACACCCAAATAAATCTCTAGTTTACCTTTGCACAGGTTGAGGGGTTTCCTTACCTCTACACTCCCTGCTGTTCAGGGGCAAGGAGGAGCAAGATAACAGAACAGAGCACCCAGGGACTCTGAGTAAAGGACAAGTGTGGATTTGGGGACCCTGTATCAGCAAAAACCCAGGACACTTCTTGGTCCTAGGTTGGCTTCCTATGTCCCCCAACTACCTTCTTCTATAGCTGGATTTCTCTTCCTCATTATCACTATTCACTCCATTTTCAAATACAGATGAAAGTGAAATATTTAAATGATATTTGTTTCACAACCAAATCAGTAGTACTAAACACTGTAGCTCATCAGGATAGTGTTATCCTTTGTTTGCTGGCAATCTCCAAGAACTGTGTCATAGAAATTCAAAATAAAACATCATATAAACCCCTTTTGTAGGTTTGTCCTCTTTACTCACAATTTTATATCTTGCGCTTCCTTATGCATAATCTCCAGAATAGACTTACAAGCCGCAGAGGTGCCTTCAGGGGTAGAGAGGATCGTAATTGACTTCTCAGCAGCCCCTGCATTCTCTTTACGATGGACATCAATTCTGAGAGTGGGCACAAGGAGAGGGAAAGTGAAAAGTATAAGGTATATTCACAACGGAGTCTGGGATTACCAACTGTGAAGCCCTAGGACTTCTGGGGGAAGAGTGGATGACTCATTTCCCTCAAGAGCAGAAACTCTGTACCAGATGTCAACACTGATGCCTCTGAGGCAAATTTTAATTCCAGGAACGCTCCCCTCTTTTTTCTTAGTTCAACCAAGCAGGGATATCTTTTCATTTAGTCCAAGCTATTTGTGCTTAAAGCTTCCTTTTAGATGCCGCAGTACAAACATCTCATAGGCAAAGAGCCTGGCATTCAGAGAAAAGGCTTTCTTCTGCTCTAAAACAAATAGGAGCTGGAGTCCATGCCAGGGGGCCTTAAGCTGGAATTCCACAAGCCAGGTTGAACTCCTTGTTCTACACAGAATATCCATTAGTCATGGTGAGCACATTTCATTCGTCTGCTTTCTTTTTGCAAGGCTCCTGTGTTTTGCTTCCTCAATAGAGGAAAGTCTGCAAGAAATTGTGGTGGGAAGGGAACCCAAAGAGATACCAATTCTACTTCAAGGAAATCCAAATGGTCAATAAATGCAAACAATTTTCAAACTCACTAATAATTTACATACATGCCAATTAAAACGATATCACTTTCCTCCAGGCCTGCAAATATTTTGAGAGGAATAAAATTAAGTATCAGTGAGATGAAGGATAATGGGATACATCTATACTGCTGGTGTGAATACATAGCAAACTGGCAGAACCTATCAAAGGTAATGCTTAGTGTCATCTTTCAACTCAAGAATACTTCTCATAACATCTCCTAGAAAGTCTCATATGTGGCCCAAGAGTGGTGTCTCTCACTGGCATTTTAGGCTAGATTCACTGTAGGATAAGTAACAGCATCCCTGAACTCTTCCCACTAGGTGCCAATAACATACCCTTTACCCAGATGTGACACCAAAAATGACTGTAGACATTGCCAAATGTTCACTGGGGGAGATCAGTCTTTATTGAAAACCATTAGCATAATAATGTTCACTGTAGGACCATTTCTATTGACAAGAACAAGAAAAAAAGTTGGAATTATCTTTAAATTTTTCATAAGGAAGAGATAAGTTAAATTACACAGTATGTCTATATCATGCCTCTGGTTTGTTGTTTTATTTTTGCATTTCCAGGGAGCTATCACCCCAGGGCCTTGCACATTCTAGGCAAGCAGTGTACCACTGAGCTACATCCCCAGCCCATCATAAAGCTATTTTTCAAAAAGGTGATGAGATTACAGATACTAACATAGTGCACGGTGGTCCTTGATCCTAAGAGAAAAAAATATGTACCGTAATATGATTTCTTCTTTTAAAAGCTACACATTAAAGCTGGGCACAGTGGCACACGCCTGTAATCCAAGCACTTTAGGAGGCTGAGGCAGGAGAATCGTGAGTTCAAAGCCAGCCTCAGCAAGGGTGAGGTGCTAAGCAACTCAGTGAGACCCTGTCTCTACATAAAACACAAAATAGGGCTGGGGATGTGGCTCAGTGGTCGAGTACCCCCAAGTTCAATCCCCAGTACAAAAACAAAAAAAGCTACATATTAATAGATGCAAGGAACAACTCCTATAAAAACACACCTCTAACAATGACTACTTCAAGAATGGGATGAATGCCAGGTGCAGTAGCACACACCTATAATCCCAACAACAAAGGCCAGGGATGTGACTCGGTGGTAAAGCACGGTGAGTTTCATCTCCAGTACTCCTTTCCCCAAAAAAGAAAGATTGAACCTTAAGTCTTTCTTACTTTTAATTCCCAAACTTGTACATTTGAATTAAGTACAGAATAAGTTTGCTGTTGCTTATCCCAAAAATCTGTGTCTTAGGGAAAATTAAGTGCTTATTGAGTCATGGTCATGAGCATGACGACCACTTCATTATATCAATCATATCAAGGTTTGGATTTCCTTTTACTGATGTTTGGTTAAAAATTAAAGCTTTGCCCAGAAGTAAAACCTGTAACTAAATATAAGGGTAATATAGAAATGAAACAAGTATGGGCTACCTAGAAATAACTAATTGAAAGAAAAAATAGTGTCTTAGATAAAAGCCCCAATCTCAGGAATTGTCTTCCTAGGTTGTTTCAAAACCCAGTCAGTGTCAGTCATGCTTATCTTCTGGTAACTTGTTAATACATCCCTTCTGTTTATTTCTACCTTCTCTCTGTGTTAAGGACTACCAAATTGTCATCTCCTGAGAGAAGGGAATGTAACTTTGGAGATTAGGGTGGTCCCCTGGAGACCATTCCAGAAACAGAGGTTCTGATAATGATTAGTTTCAATGGCAAGAGTTAATTAACTCCACTGACAGAGTTCTGCAAACAAATCATCAGAAACTGCAAAAATCACTTCCCTTCTTCTCTATCCCCCATCTTCCTGCCTTAAGTAAAACAAATAGTTCAATTTAAGTCACAGCTCTTTCATCCAACAAGGAAATGAGGAGCTCAGAAAGGAACAACTCTAATCTGCCACATGACAAGGGAAACCACGTAATAAGTTTCTGCAGGTAATGGAGGGTCATGGAAAGCAAGAAGCTTTTCAAATTTAAGACTAAAGTCAGGCAAACTTATCTAGATTATGATTCAGCTGTCTTCTGTACCCACTACTTTATGAGGTAAGGGCCATCAATTTTCCACACAGGTACCAGAACCCAATGTCTCCTGCTTCAAAGTAGAAGTCAGAATAGGACATCAAGGGGGCAGAGCGGCTGCAACCATCACTAAAATACAGTTCTTTTTAGTTCTGCATGAAAAATGAGTCAGAGAGCTAAATGCAGGCAAGGTGCCTGTGGTGAATATGAATACCTCTTATGCCTGATGGAACAAACACAGAAGCAAGGCACACATACTGTTTCATTTTTACAGACCATGCTTAATTCCTTGAATCATAAAATCCTTCTTATTAAACTAAAAAGGCAAAAGAATCCAGTCATCTCTGTAGCTGTCCCAAAGCCTATAGAAAAACATCATCTATATCCAACCTCTTCTCCTTAGTGCACACACAGGTTCTCCAGGAAACACAGTAGGAACAGGCCCAGAGATGTGCCTTGTAGCATTTTGCAGAGCCAGGGATGAGGAGAGATCCTCACCAAGCACCCTGGGTCAAAA
The DNA here is from genome assembly GCA_004024805.1 of Geosciurus inauris. NCBI lineage: Eukaryota > Metazoa > Chordata > Mammalia > Rodentia > Sciuridae > Geosciurus > Geosciurus inauris. The sequence goes on from PVHX01004160.1 coordinate 70,869, forward strand.
CATGCATACCACAGTATGGTTTACAAGGTCTAACAACTAACATGTAATGCACTGGAGCTTCTAAATTGAGGAGGTATCTTAGATATTTATGTAAAAGGGCTTTAAACACAACTCACATATACTCATTTCACTTATCTGATAAGTAAGAGCCATCTCTGCATCTGGCAACAGCCTTAGCACTGTAGCTTTAGTTGTAAGTAAAAAAAACAGTTGCTTTCTATTTCTGAAAAGTTAGCTCCAACATTTGAACAACAATCTTCCTATCCCCTTAAAACCTGTCAATTAAACTATGAAACAACATTCTGAAGAAAAAGCTATTCTAAATAACAAGGCTTTAATCACAGGATAAATTTGGACCTCAAGATGAGTAATTCTTTACTGAAGAAAATCAAGAGGAAACCATCTCTGTATGGAGGCCACAGAAGAAATGGATTTTCAGAAGCCATTATGGAGCCACAGAAGAAAGTGGCTTCCAAAACCACTGAAGGCTGGCAGTGGTGAGTGAGTGAAACAGGGAACGATCTGGAGCTGCCTTTTTGTCTGCCAGGGCCTTTCCTACCAAAAGGGGATCAGGTATCATTTGTTTTCCATTCATGTGTAGAAACTATAGATTTCCTTTAGAGGTTTTACACAAATGAACACTCATATCAAATCACAAGTTTTGTTTTTTTTTTTCTTCCTTACATTCCCAAATGCTATACAAAGCGGTTCCTAACCTGGTTCAGAAGGGCACCAAGTTCCTGAACACCACACTCTGTTACGATTTAAAGGGGACGGGGATGACACGAACACCCACCACACAGTAACACTCACTTTGACTGGGTCTGTTTGGTGATGTTCCGGATGGTGGCACCTTCTTTTCCTATAATGGCTCCAACGAACTGGGTGGGAACCAGCAGGCGCAAAGGCAAGTCACATGGCTTCTGCTTGGACACTGATCCAGGGGACCCTTGCCTTGATGAGCCCCTCTGCCCAAGCCCACGGCGCCCTCGGGGCTGCTGTGAGGGGTTCTGCTGGGCGGCCGTTTCATCAGGGATGTAGGCGACTTTCAAGGTGAAGTTCTCTAACTGGAATCCATTCAGTTTGTCTAAGGCTCTGAAAATCCACAAGAGGCAGGGGGTGGGAAGGGAAAGTAAATGATACAATGAATCTTTTTTTTTATTTTTATTTTTTCTAGTTGTAGATGGACACAATGTCTTTATTTTATTGCTTTGTATGTGGTGCTGAGGATCGAACCCAGGGCCTCAAGCATGGGAGGCAAGCGCTCTACCACTGAGCTACAATCCCAGCCTCAATACCCTGCCTCTTTCACTCAGAATGATCAGCTCCAAAACTTCTGAATAAAGCCACTACACCAATGGCAAACCAAACACAAACAATCCCACCACCCTCCACACTTTTCCTTTGAAGTCCACACAGGGAGAAAAAGGCTAATAGGTTCCAAAGGGAACTTACTAGTCATCTGCCAAAGAATAAAGTTAAAAAAAAACACATTTTGGTTTTTTTTTTTGAGTTTAACCTTGAGGTTAGTAACAGCTTAGAAATGCCCAAATAACAAGGGAGATGTGAACCGGCAGCTTGCCTTGCCTAGTTTCCAAGTCAGAATGCAATGACCATTAAAAACACACACCCTTCCCTTGGTTCATCCTCTAACATCACGAATGTGTAAAACATTCAAAGAATCAATGAGCAATCTCTCTATACCATTTACAGTAGATTAAAAAAAATTTTTTTTAAATGGGAAATACTGGAAATTAAACCCAGAGGCACTTTATCTCTGAGCCATAGCCCCAGCCCCATTTGTTTGTTTAGAGAGAGGGCCTTGCTAAGTTGCTGAGGCTGGCTTTGAGCTCTCTACCCTCCTGGCTCAGCCTCCCAAGTTTCTGGGACTATGGGTGTGCACCAAGATAGATAAAATCTAATACTGAAGATAGTCCATCACTTAATAAAATTTCAGCACTTTATGTGAGTCAGTCCTCACGAAAATAATTATTCCTGGTCTATGGAGCCTGGGATCTGACTTGAGAGAGAGAGGCAGGGAGGTGATGAACATGAAAGAGGGAGGGAAAGGAGAGTAGTTTCTATCCATTCATCACACTATATATCTGTTATTGGAAGAATTTGGCCCCTTGCCATTTTTAAACTTTATTTTAATGTTTATATGGAAAGGTACCCAATTCTTAGACATCTCAGTGAATTTTCACAAGGTAGAGACAAATCCAGATCCAGACCCAGTACCCATGCTTCAGAAGCCCACAAGTGCCTCCTTCCAATAATCATTCCTTTCCTATACTTGTAACACCATGGATTAATTTTGCCTATTTTAAAACTCTATGTAAGTATGTATGAGTATATGTGCTATGTATTTTCTCATGTCTGGCCTCTAAGATTCATCCAAATTGTTATGTTCTACCTTACCCACATATTGTAAAAGGAGAAAATTTATGAATAGCTGGTATAGGGTGCATAGCCAAGATTTTAAAAGCCTACATGATCACACCCCTAATAACATACCTTTCGAACTCCCCAGTGCACAATAAAATGGAAAATCAAAAAAGGTCCCACATTCTTTTTACAAAAAAAGGCTAGGAAAATAGCCTTTTCCTAGGCTATTCAGGTTCTTGCTCCTATTCTGTTACAGCAGGCCCTGAGAGTAGCCCACACAGGTGAAGAAAAACAGGCATACAACGCTCTCTCCAGCTGCTGTGTGTGGTGATTTCCATTTTATACACTCGTCTCCCTATCTGAAGATCCACTTGCAATTCTTGTCTGAGATGGAAAGAGATGGTCAGAGATGGTCTCAGCACCAGCAACGGGCACAGAGCGCAGAAGGTGGAAGACAGGCCCAGACAACAGCCACAAAGTCTCACTGCTACTCTTGGGCCAGAACTCTCCCCTTTCCTCCCTTTCCTCACGTCAAGCCCCCAGTAAATGAATGAACTCTTGTTAGAGATCTCAGTCATGCAGAAACATGGAAGATGCTGTTACCATCACTCAAGGCCATTCCCAGAACTGCTGCTGTGATACCTCTGCAAATGGACCTGTGCTTCCCATGTCTACAACATTATCAAAAGCCTAACTGGTGCCATGATATATACTGTTCAGTGGCTTGTTTGTCCTGGGATGTTTCCATGTGATTTCTCTGCCAGAGAACCTTTTTCTTCCCCTTGCTTTTATTGGTGAATATTGTACGTAATAGTCGGGTTACTTTTGACATAATCATACACATATGGAATTTAGGTTATTCTGTTTCAGTACCTAGTGTCCCCCCTCTTTCCCTCTCCCCTTCCTATTCTTCTACTTGACTGGTCTATCTTGCACTCATTTACATATTTTTAATTAGTGCTTTATATAAATGGAATTCACTGTGGTATGTTTATACATGTATGTAGTGTAATTTTGTCTAATTCATTCAGCATTTTCTTCCCTTTGCAGTCCTTCCTCCCTCCCCCGCTTCAATCTCCTCTGTCTTTATGATAGCCAAACCCCGCCCCAATATTTTTCCCCTTATTTTGCTCTACTGTCTGCATGAGAGAGAAAACATTTGACCCTTGATTTTTCTGAGTCTGGCTTATTTCACTTAGCATGATATTCTACATTTCCATCCATTTACTGGCAAGTGCCATAATTTCATTCTTTATGGCTGAATCAAACTCCATTTTGTGTATATATACACCACATTTTCTTGATCCATTCATCCACTGACAGGCATCTGGGCTGGTTCCATAACTTGGCTATTATGAGTTGATCTGCTATAAGCATTGATGTGGCTGTTATCACTATAGTATGCCAATTTTAGCTCTTTTAGATAAAGAAAGACCAAGGTGTGGGATAACTGGGTTACATGGTGGTTCCATTCCTGGTTTTTGGAGACATCAGAGGGCATTCTTTTTACAAGCATCAGAGGAGGACAATGGGCACACACCACAACTTATTTACCAACATCTTGACAGGAGAACCTTAACATACTGTTCTGTGCTTTCCTACTTTTTTTTTTTCCTTAAGAGAAAATGGATTAAGGGCCCTAAAATATTTTGGTTATTTCTACAGAGAAAAAACAACTGACAAGCTTTATTAATGTACTATGTATTTATTATAGAAATTGGAACTGTAGAAGTTTCAACCACAGATTCAAAGAGACTTTAAGCCTTTTTGAAGATCAGGAGAAAGAGCATCAAAAAAAAGTTCCTTAAAAATAAGCCAAATTCAGAAACTCAAAGGTCAAATGTTTTCTCTCATATGCAAAAGCTAGAATAAAATAAAGTAAAGGGTGAAGGAAGGATAGATAATATAAAGAACCAATTGAACATAAATTAATAGGGGCTGGGATTGTGGCTCAGTGGTAGGGCGCTTGCCTTGCATGCGTAAGGCACTGGGTTCAATCCTCAGCACCACATAAAAAATAAAGATATTGTGTCCATCTACAACTAAAAAAAAAAAAATTAAAAAAATATATAAATTAATAGATGAGCAAAAGTTAGTCTAGTAGAGGAAGAAAAATGGGAGAGGGGTGGGGACAGAGCGGGAGGATGGGAGGGGAAAGGAGGAGACCATGAATTGAAATCAAAGGGATGAACCCAACTATCTTGTATAACTATAAAGCTCTCATTAAAAAAAAAGTTCCTTCAAAAAACCTGAAAGAATAACTATATCTGTACGCATAAAAGGCAAGATAGTTCACTGTTAAATCCTTTCCCATGACAAAACTGAATTGCCAGCTTCAGAACAGAGTAAATTTTGACTATGGAATTAAGACCAATGTTACAAAAACTTATTTCTGAATTGAATGAGACAGATATACAGAAACATCCTTCTCCATAAGCAGAGGCAGACAAACATGTAAGTTACGAGATGTTTCTATGTATTCTAGAATAAGGTCCCAGTCCCATATCCAAGAAACCACCCTCTCAACTGGGCAAAAACTAACTTATAAATTTCATTAAACTAATTTAAAAAGATTTTTTTTAGGAGGGGGGGGAAAGATTCACTCAGGAGGTCAGATGGCACAGAGTGCCAGTATCCAGTGCACAGTCTAGGTCCCAGTGGTTCCAAGCAGAGAGCCCCTATTGTGTGTATCTGGCTGTCTAACTGTCAACTAATCAGAGTTGCAATCCCTCAAACCACAGTGCTTCAAACCCACATATAGCTGTAAAGAAAAAAGAGTAACAGTGTAGCATAATGGCTCTTTCATGACTAAAGATTTCTGAATTTAAATTTAAAGATTTCTGATTTTAAATTTAGAAACTGAATTCAACCACTGAAACCTTTCTCTGAACAGTTTGATATCCAGCTATGTCACACGGTTTTCGGCTAAATTCACAGGGAAATTTTTAAACTATTTCACCTCGCCTACTGTATATACAAGATGTAAGATGAACAATTATTAGCATAATGATTCAAAACATATGCATTCAGTCAACAGAATTCAGGATGTCTATCCACCAGTGTACTACTCAGGATCTCATGTTTCATCATTACTTAACTCTTTGCACGGAGGGCAGTTACAAGATGCTGAGTAATTTTGCTGGTTGGCAGCACTTAATTATATTGATAAGTTTACTGGAGTGGATCACAGTGTATAGATGAAAAAGGCCTTGGTAGAACAGATAGTTCAACTTGAGGATGAGAGGGAAGGAGAGAAAAGAAATTAACCCAGAGAAGTTCTATTTCCCCATGGGTCCACACACAGATCTAAAGGGTGAAGAGTGTGGAGGACAGAAACCAGAATCCTAGTGCAGCTGAACAGTACGTAGCCACGTGTCCTCACAAAACCCATTCCTTGTTTGGCTGCTTGGCTATGAAATTAAAAGGTGGGACTTATGGTAAGTTCAGCTCTAAAATTTCACATCTCAAGTCTTTCTCTTTACAGAAGGTGGTGCTGGAGATTGAGCCCAGGACCTTGCACATGCTGTGTACACACTTGTTCTGCCACTGAGCTACACCTTCAGTCCCACAAAGTCTTTTTCTTATTTTCAGACATCACTGCTGTGATCATCAGGTAAATCCTAACAAGATGAGGTTTAGCCATAATTGAAAAGTTATAAATTCAGTTCTTCTACCATGCTATTATTTCAAAATCCTCACCAAAACATGGTAAAATCGAATCCCACGGTAAGTACTAGAGGATACAAAGCTAAACCAATCATGGTATTTGGAGATGGGACTTTGGAAGGTGATTAAGGTTCAATGAGGCCATAAGGTTGGGGTTCTAATTCCTGGGACTGTGGGTTTATAAGAGGAGGAGCATAGACTGAGCTATCATGTTCTGCCTTACCACGTGAGGTTCCACACTGCATCAGGACGCTGCAGAGGGCCCCTAGTACTAGAGTTACCACCGGCAAGAAGGACCTCACCAGATGCAGCCACCTGATCTTGAACTTCCCAGCCTTCATAACCACTGGCCAAATAAATCTTTATTCTTTGTAAATTACACATTTTGTGGTATTCAGTGACAGCTACAAGAGACAAACTAATAAATACCAAGAATAAAGATATTTGACTCAGCAATAATTATCAAAAAACTAATACTACTACCATAGGGATTTTTAAATGTATTTTTTTAGCTGTCAATGGACTTTATTTATTTATATGCAGTGCTGAGGATTGGACCCAGTGCCCCACACATGCTAGGCGAGTGCTCGACCAGAGCCACAACCCCACCCCTTGCAGAGTTTTAAAAAATTCTTTTAGTACTGGGGATTTAATGCAGTGCACTTAACCACTGAGCCACATCCTTCTTATTTTATTCTGAGACAGGTCTTGCTGAATTGCTTAGGGCCCAGCTCAGTTGCTGAAGCTGGTTATGAACTTTTGAGTCTCCTGCCTCAGGCCTCCTGAGCCACTGGGATTATAGGCGTGCACCATTGCACCCAGCAGAGGGACACATCTTAAAGAAATAATTATGGACAAAGTCCCATTATTTACCTATAAAGAACTTTATTACTAAACTAGTTCTAAAAGCAAAACAAAAACCAAAACCAAAAATCCAACAACTACATACACCCTAGATGCATAATACAGAACTAGATAAATAAACTACAAAGGCTACTATATGGAGAAGTATAGTATAAATATATTTAATGAAAAAACTCACAAAACTTTGCAGAATCATCTTTGTAATTTTGAAAGTTATGACACATGGGACAAAGTCTATGAACTCTATGCCACATTTAACAGTGGTTATCTTTAAATAGCAAGGAATTAGTTTGTATTATTTTTTATTTTTCATAATAAATCTATTTCCATAATAAATCTATTTATATTAGCCAAATTCCTCCAAACATTTCTAACCATAACTACATGGCTGATACTGATCTTCACACTGATATAAAAGGATCTGCAATGAGTTTCAAAGCATGAACATTCCTATTCTCCAAGCAAAATAAACTCCAGAAACAAGAACCCCAGACACAATATAAGAACTAAATGCCTACACATTCCACAGGGTTATTTCTATTTCACACATCACACGTCCTCCAATGAGTACTTCTGTCGCTGACGGCTTGATCTTGGCATCCCTCTGGAAGAGGGAAGGAAATGGGTGAACCAGAGAATTAAGCCTCTCTTGCTCCAAGTCCATTCAATAAACATACACTTGTCTTTTTAATGATCTTTAAATTTTCATTAACTTCACTATTTTAGTAATTTAGTAATTCAAGACTAAAGCTTAAAACAAACCTGTGTATTTCTAATATTGCGTCTCATGAATCTTTTATTTTTCTTAGCCACAAGGTGGCAGGAATATCCATGTTAAATCAATCTTAGAGATAAAGCCATATTTCAGGAATCCTCTTAAGGGTGGCAATCACAGAGCTTTAAGCAACAAAAAGAGGAGGCTGAGAACACTTATCCTAGGTCTCCAGCTCCTCAGCATCCACCAGGCAACATCTGAAGTTAAGTACACTGAGTAATAACAGAGTAGAACCAGCAGCAAAAACATGTTCAGAAAATCCAAACAGCTGCTAACTTTTGAGCTCTCACCACCTTCTATTACAGGAAGTGTTTTAGAGGCATTATCTTAGTTTATATCAACAGCCTCATGAGCTAAGGACTATAATTATTCCCATTTTAGAGACTGAGGGTAAACCATGACAGATTAACTTGACCAAAATCGCAGACAGAAAAGTGGTGGCACAGTGTCCAGTCCAGGCCACTAGACTCTGGAATCTATTCTCTGAACTAGAAGCTCCACTCAGACCTTCACAGGCACATAGCAGTCAAACAGACTTCAAGTAGCAGATGCCAAGATGAAAAACAGCTCACCTAAGAAGATCAACATTGCCCTCATGACCTCAAGATTTGAGCTATAGGTGGCCTGCCAAGGAAGGCATGGAAAGAGGACACTGCATTGGCTTAGCCTGCAGGTGGTCATGAAGTAGGCTTGCAGGCTTCAGAGGACCAAGTCCTAGAGGGACCAGTTCAAGGTGCTTCAAGCTGCTCTGAAAATAGCCCAGAACCAGTGGGTTCAATAAGTTACTATTTGCTGGGTGCCTCTATGCTGGGTTTTTTTTTTTTTTTTTAATATTTTTTAAGTTGTAGATGGACACAATAACTTATTTATTTTTATGTGGTGCTGAGGATCAAACCTGGTGCCTCATACATGTGAGACGAGCACTCCGCCATTGAGCTACAACTCCAGCCCCTATGCTGGGTCTTTACATAGACTTTTTTTTCATTTTGGTGTTGGGGTTTGAACCCAAGGGTGCTCCACCACTGAGCTACACTCCAGTCCTTTTTTATATTGAGAAAGGGTCTTGCTAAGTTGCTTAGGGCCTTGCTAAGATGTTAAGGCTTTCCTCAAACTTGTGATTTTCCTGTGCCTAGCTTGATAACCCTATTTTCTATTATGTGCAGTATGAAATGAATGTATTTGTATTTTTTTTCCCAATCTTCATATCAGTTTTAGCTGATAAAACTGAAGCCTCAGAGGTCAAGGTTACTAAGTTAAGGCTGCCTAAATCTAGTTCTCCACTATAGTCAATACCTTGCAAATAAAATTTATTCTCATGGAATGAAGCACACTCCACATCCCTCTTTTTAAAAAAATTATTATTGGAAAATGTTCATAACTTGCATGACACTATCACAAAACTGAATTTTCTAGTCTTTAGATCTATTAACTTCTTTAAATATCTAATTGCTTTCTAATTGTCTTTGATCTTTGAAATTCTTGAGGGAAGGTGAAGAAATACACAAATTTATACACATGTTTTTTAAAGAGGCATGGACAGATTTAGGAAAGCAGAGACACCAAACAGTAACTGGGGACTGAATCCAGAGGCACTTTACCACTAAGCTACACTTTCAGTCATTTTTTGAGACAGGGTCTCACTAAGTTACTAAGGCTTGCCTCAGACTTGAAATCCCCCTACCCCAGCTTCCCAATTCACTGGGGAGTATACACACTTAGGGTATATATTTTATTATATTATTTAGAAAACATTTCTATCAGAGTAAGCTATTTTGTTATAAATACATGTATTAAGTCTTTTTGAAATATTACTAAGATCTATATAGAAACAGGGGCTGGGGATAGCTCAGCTGGTAGAGTGCTTGCCTTGCATGCACAAAGCCCTAGGTTTAATCCCTAGCGAAGAAGAAGAAGAGGAGGAGGAGGAGGAGGAGGAGGAGGAGGAGAGGAGAAAGAGGAGGGAGAGGGAGGAGAAGAGTTTGTATGGAAATGGATAATTCTGTAATTTTATTTTACTCATTTACGTGTACTTTCACAGTCTCTTAATAACCACCACAGGAAAAAGCTGTAGATTAATACTTTTTTTTTTTTTTGGTACCGGGGACTGAACTCAGGAGTACTCAACCACTGAGCCATATCCCCAGCCCTATTTTGTGTTTTATGTAGAAACAGTCTGAGTTGGTTAGCACCTCGCCATTGCTGAGGCTGGCTTTGAATTCGCAATTCTCTTGTGTTGGCCTCCCAAATTGCTGAGATTACAGGCGTACACCACTGTGCCTGGCTTAGATTAATACTTTTAAAAGTTCATTATTCTCCTTTCCAGAATAATATTCTTATAAGCTAACTAGACTCAGGCACCAAATAAATTCAGATGATCCCTCTTCAAACACTCATCTTTCACCAGTGGGAGGGACATCCTTGAGAACAAGGACTTTGCCTTAAATTATTGGCAACTTATGGTTGAGTTACTACTCAATAAAAGTTAAATGACATTTTTTTGGGAGGCAGGGGGTGCTAAGGACTGAACCCAGGGCCTCCCCTATGCCAAGCAAGCACTTTACCACTGAGCCACATCCCCAGCCCAAAAGTTAACTGAATAATACAATAACGGCTATTATGACTATTTCCCTAATTAAAATGTCTAATTTATTTACTTAGGTATTCTAATTACGTAAATCAGACAATTCCCAACAGCCTTTCCTCTAACTCCCTTGAAATCAATAAAACTAATGGCTACTGTAAAGAATTTTTAAAACAGAGAAAGAATGTCTTCACCTTTACACCTTGATGTCATGTTAGGAGCATGATCAGCAATAACTCTGCTTAGACTAGCCTGTCTACCCTTCCTGTGCTTACACTCAATGTTTTGGAATTTTATTAAAAGGAGGGAGAGCTAAATGCCAAATACCTTTTCTCTACTGAAGTTTTTCTTAAGCCTCTTTAAAGCTATGTATGTTGTCTCCAACATAATTTCTCCCATTTAATTATTAAGCATCCCCCTCCTTAATTTTGTTAGCCTCATGTAAATTTTCAATAAGGCAACTAAGATATATGACAATCTCCAAATACCCTGGAGTTTATCCTCTCAGCCTATATTTTCCATTCTACAAGGACTTGGTTCTACTAAGTATTCAATACAGATCTTTGTAAAGAATAAACAGTAAGACAAATCATGCATGTACTTTCTCACTGCCCTTACTTTTATCTCCTAATCTGAGGGTTTAAAAGGTGAAATTTTCTTGTTGTTCTTATATGATATAGTTGAAGAGCAAAATTTATCATTTAACACTCATGTTACATTTTCTTTTATGTCCAAGACCTTATATTATTTAAATTTTAAAAAATATTTTATTTGTTCTTTTTAGATATACATGACAATGGAGTATATTTTGACATTATACATACATGGAGTATAACTTCCCATTCTTGTGGTTGTACATGATGTGGAGTTACACTGGTCAGGTATTCACATGTGAACATAAGAAAAACTTTAACATTTTTAATGAACCAAGGGATACAAAGAAAATGTTCTTAAAACATATTAAAAGCCTTCAGTCCCACTTGAGAGAAATTTTACCTCTTAGACTGGCAAATTTTGATAAAACCCAGCCTTGAGGGACTATGGAGAAACACTTTTACACACTGATGGGAATAAAAACTAGCTCTAGAAAGAAAGAATAAAATTGAAACAAAACTCTACTCCTAAGAATTTATCCTGTAAGTAGACTCACACACAAATGCATGGATCCTCCAAAGCATTGTTAACTGCAGGAGAATGAAAACAACAAAAATATCCAACATTTCATACTGTGCAATTATTCTCTGCAAATATAATACCCATTACTTGGGAGGTTGAGGCAGGAGAATCACAAGTCCAAGGTCAGCCTCAGAAATTTAGTGAGATCATTAGCAACTTAGCCAAGACCCTCTCTCAAAATCAAAAAAAAAAGGTTTGGGGATGTGGTTCAGTGGTGAGGTGCCTCTGGGTTCAATCTACAGATAAAGGAAAAAAACAAAAAGCACATGCATGTGTAAAACACTCAAATGTTATAGTATCATTTGTGCTAAAAGAAAAAAAAATACACATATTTGTCTTCCATATGGTTATCTCACAGCTCTCACAGAGGGTGAGGTAGCTAGGGAACAATACAGAGAGGAAGATTTGCACTCTGTTCATCTTTAGATCTTTAAAATTTTTACCATATGAATATTACCAATTTCAAAATAGAGTTCCATTTGTGTTATACAAATTTCCTTCTCCTTCCCAGGCTTATCCTTCCTGCCATAGTCTTTTGAGTGATACTGCCTTTAGTAACCTAGGTGAATTCCTTCTCTTGAGGTTTATTTCCCCTTTCCCCTTTAGGACTCAGGGTCTATCCATACCATTTTTCCTTTCACACAGAAAGGACTGTCCCTGCCTGCACTGTATCTGGAGGTGACTTTTCCATAGTTAACTGACACCCCGTGTTGTGCTTTGTTTCTTAATAGTAGAGTTTTTCTTTTCTTCTTGTGCTGGGGATTGAACCCAGACTGCATGCACGCTAGGCAAGTGCTCTACTACTGAGCTACACCCCCAGCCCTGTTGCTGGGTGCTTTGTATGCCACTTGTCCCTGTTCAGGTTCTGAATAGAGCTGTCAAAGGCAGTATTTGTGGGACCCTTGTTTTCTGTCTAGTGCTCATTCAGTTCATTAGATCATTCAAAGCCTACAGAATCTTTTCCTAGAGGGAAGTGACTGTAAAGTTTTGTTAGTTGCATTGGGCTATATTTTTTCCATAAATCTAAAGGCAAGTTCATTTGCTCAATGTCTGCCTGCTAGTAAATGACCAGTAGTAATCGCTAGATAATTCAGGGAGCAAGACGCCAACATCTAACTACTGTTAGTTTAACACATGATCAACTTGCCAGCTTCAGATAAAATAGCAATGAAGTGTCATACTAGTGAGGAAAAAATTGTAACTTGGAAACAATACATGGGCCCAGGACTTCCAGAAAATAGAGTGTAGTTCAATGTATACGTTACTCTGTTAATGGCATTGAAGTATACTGAGAATGTAATAAAGCTTTAACCAATGGAGTCTTTCTAAACGTTCGAACTTCTTTTTAAAAGGCATAACAGCAGGGTCTAAGTTTATAAATGAAGTTTCTTTCTGCTACCCATCATCCCTTCTCCCATTAAGAAATCCACAAAATATAATTTACTGTACTTAACCTAGTTATTAAATAAAGATAAAAAGTTTCAAACTGCTTACTGTCTAGCTTGGTCCTTACTGGAATAGGTTACATTTACCACTGCAGTTTCCGAGTCAGTGTTCACTAGAGAAAGAGAAAAACAGAAGAACAGTTAGTTTTCTTTCTACTTTCTTCCTTTTACAAATTTGAAAGCAATTCAGAAGACATGTACCTTGCTCACAGCTCTCCACCACTCCATACTGGACTAGTAAACTATCCAGCACCTAGCAGGAGGGGGAGAGAAAATTATAAATTTTGAGTTTCCCAAGTTATTAGCCAGGGCAGGAATATGTTTAAAATCACTAAGTAACTGTGACAGAAGAGAGTCCAAAAAAAAAAAAAAAAAAACTAACTGGGGAAAAACACCACAAAGAGCATACTCGATGGACTTCTCTCTCCTGAACTCCTGGTCCCTGATTTTCATCTCGTTTCCTATGGCTAACCAAGTAGCAACAGCGACTCAGCAAAGTGTTCAGGCCATAGCAGCCTGACTTCAAGCTGAAGGAGAAAGGAGTGCATATTTTTCATACACTACTTCCTCCTTATATACCAAGTCATGAGACAAAGGCCCAAGTTAAGAAACTCAAGTTTTATCTGTGAGATGTTCCTCTCCAAAGAACTTCCTTTTATAGCTCTACCAAGTAGTAGAACAGTCTCCAGGAAGACCAGCAAAATGAAGAAAGCATACTGCATACTCTTACCCAGAGGCCTGAACAAAAGACTAAACGTAAGTATCATAAGCACTGGGTTAGAAAATGTAAATTTGAAGTGGCCTGTTTTCTTGTTGCTGTACTACTGCACTGTATATGTTGTTCTAATGGAGAGGCTGTTGCAACTGTAACTGTAAATTTATTATAGTATAAACTGCAGGTGTCTAGCTCATCAATATAAACCAAATTCTGCTGCCCTTAGCTTCCACAGGCTGCAAAAAAATTTCTTGAAAAGTAAAACAAAAAATAAATTCTTATAAATTTGCAGCAAATGACTTTGTAATCTGAAGGGCAGTTCCTTGATACTTCTGGCCCCAGAACACAAACTATTCAGAAACATGCTAAATTTTGAAGCTCATTTCCTACTAAACCTTAAGCAATTTCTTCGAAAGGATGCTTTATTTTAGGTGGTATCTTTTATGTCTTTATTTTGTTAGAAATCTATAATAGGTTGTCTGGGCATGTGCATTTTCCTTCTTTTAAGTGAAGTTAATACCTACTTGTGAATGGAATGTCCTTTTAGTTAAGTTTTGGTGAATGTCTTTGAATGGAGCATACCAGTAACTGCACATTAATCTTTAAGAATAACTACTATTAAATCATAAAGATTAATTTTTATACTTTTTCTCAACACTTAAATAAAACTACATAAAATCCATTATCATTCTTGGTACCTAGTTCTGAACAAATTAACATTTATGAATGGGTTAAAAGCCATATCATAATGGGTTTCAGTAGACCTTTGATGCCTTACTCCAAGTATTATGCACAAGTTTTAGGGGTAATCACAACTGGGAGAATGGGGGAAGGGCTGTGAATAGATGTCAATAGAGATGCCCAAATCTCAAAACCGTTACCAACCCCCAAAACTGAGCCAGCTTATTTTCAATTTATTTTTAAGAAATCAAGCATTTGTCTGAATATGTATGTTCTTTCATGCCAAACGGTACCATGTTTCTCCAACCCACTGAATTCTCAGAGGAAATACAACTTACTCGTGATACGTTCTGACATTCTGACTCATTGTGCATTCAGTGGGAAGATATGCCCATGTTCCTATTACCAGTCACACATACTACCTATTCCCAGATTCTTGTTTCCTCTCAGTTCCTAGAATTTCTATCTATATTTCTATCTGTACTGTCAGCCACACATTTCTTTCAGTATTGTTTAAAGGAAAAAACAGTCTTCCATTACAAATTTCTAACACTTCTGCAAATCTCTCTCAAGCCAAAATCATACCTAAATGAATTTATTTTACTCAAGCTGGAATGGAGATATATGTCTATGCTTAGGTAAATTTAAATCCCAACTGAAAGGATGTCAAAGGAAATTAAAGCCTCAGAGAAAAAGTATTGGTAGAGTGTCCTCCTTTTATGTATTTAGGATACAATATCCCCCAATGTTTAGCTTTAAAATAAAAAATGTAGGAATAGCATAGAAAGAACCACATAAGTGCAAAGATTATCACTTTCCCAAACATGGTGGTAAAGAATTAAAGAATCAAGATTGTTCATAATATCCAAAAGTAGAAACAACCGAAATGTCATCAGCTGATGAATGGATCCACAAAATGTGATACATTTGTACAATTAAATATTAGTCAGCCATAAAAAGGAAATATTTAAACATGCTACAATATAAATGATCGTTGGAGATATGACACTAAGAAGCCAGTAACTTAAGATCACATATTATAATGATTCCATTGCTATAGAATATCCAGAATAATGAACTCTATAAGTACAAAGTAGATTAGTGGATGCACAGGGCTGTTAAGAGAGGGAGGGTGGAGGATGAAAGCTAAAGGTTCTATTTTTTTGGAGGGAGGGGGGTTACTGGGGATTTAACCCAGGGGTACTTTACACCTGAGCTACATCCCTAACCCTTTTTTCTTTTTCCCCCTTATTCTGAGACAGGGTCTTGCTAAGTTGCTGAGGCTGACTTGAACTTGTGATCCTCCTGTCTCAGCCTCCCAAGTCACTGAGTTTATAGGCATGTGCCACTCACTATACAAGTTCATGTTTGAGGAGACAAAAACATTCTATACTTGTAAGTGATGGTTGTACATGTCTGTTGATATACTAAAAAGCATTGTATTTTAAACAGTGGATTGTATGGTATCTGAATTACAACTAAGATCAATATTACTAGGTAATGACCTCGTTTCTTTTAAACTTTGAAGATCTTTTCTTCCTGGTACTGGGACTGAAACCAAGGTCCACACAAGGCATACATTCTACCTCTGAGCTACATCCCCAGACCTTTTTATTTTTTATTTTGAGACAGAGTCTGGCATGCTTAGTTCCAGCCCTAAATCGTAATGCTATCCTCCTGCCATAAGCCTCAGTGGCTTCAAATCGCTAATGTAAGTCGTCCACACTCCAACATGACCAAAAAGGTGGTCAGTTCCCTGGTGATGCCAACCTCTTCCATAAACTCAATATACTTCCCCCACACCTACAGTCACACCCTCAAGATTGGGTAAAGTGCCTCTCTGTCTCCCACTTGCTGAATACCTGATCTTGAAAATGAAAGCAATATCATTTTATAATCTCTTTCCTTGTCTTTTTTTTTCCCTCTGACTAGACTAATGATTATTACCTTTGTGATGTGATTGCCAGGAGTGTCCTAAGTAATCAATTCCTCATTGTCACGCTGGCTTCTGTGCTTAAGCTGGCAGACAATTATAATGTTTATACATGACCTTAGATTGCAAATTTTCCTTATTTGCTTACACATTACATTTGCTTTATGTGTTTCAGAGGATGAAGGGACAACACTGGGCATTACAGTCTATACACCAATCTATCTACTGAAAGTCTCTCTGGACATGGGTTACCCCTTCAATGTGGCTCTCCAACAAAGCTGCACTGACCTCTAGGCTCTTTAAGAGAAGGAGCCATGCCGTACCTTTGAAAACCAGTGTTCAGTGGGAACAATAAACCACAAGCGTTTAAAAAGGAGCCAAAATAGTTTTCGTCTTAAAGGCAAAAGAAGCTAAAAATCCACAGCAATTTAAGCTAACAAGTATTTGTATGAATTTATTTTTTAAAAAAATATGGGGAAGTAAAAAGCAAGCATTTTTGAAAAAGTGAAATTGAAGTAATATTCAAAGCAGAGACATTTAATATCCTCTGACCCCAACACAAACTTTACTAAAACACATACACCTCCCCTGTAACCTTCCAAATACCCAAACCAGTCTCAGACATAGGGGAAAGTTACCAGAAGTCATTTTGACTATTTCATTTCTACAAGATGGAGAATACATCTCCACAGCATCAATTTTGTAGAGCTAGGAGATGAAGGGGACATTCCTTCAACTGTAGCTCAACATATTTTATAGAAACAAAAACCTGTTGTTGAATACGGGTAAAATCATCCCAGAAGTTTATTTATATCCATCTAGATAAGACCAACTAACTATATGACATAACAACCACTCTATATGGGCAGTCCCAATAATAATTTTTAGTAACCACTGGAACAAAATGAGTATCAAGTTGAGAGAGCTTGCATACACACACCAGATTACTGACAACCTTATAAATCCTGCTGCACTTCATTCTGACCACTGGGAAAGCTCAGGGGGGGCAGCTTAGCTCCCACTATTCCACATGGATGTCCTGGCACTGGAACTACATAGACCAAAGCCTCAACTTTCATAAGTTAGATCCTGCAACATGAAGTGGAGATGAAACTTTAGGGTTCAAAAAAAAGTGATGCAATCAGAGGGCCCAAGAGAGGTGCCATTTACTCACAGTGCCCCTTAAGTCACAGTAGAAGAGCATATAGAGCTAAGTGGCTAATGATATGTTTCTACTGAGCACTGCTGAGCTAGACTGGGTTTTAAAAGCTGAGCTGGATCAAGTCACACCTAACTCTATGGGCTTTCCTTCATATTTTGGACAGAACTCAATCCCTAGCAAGTGCCCTGAAGTTCCTGTGTGACCCATTCATCTCTCTAACCACACCAGCCTTCTTTGGCTTATGAATTGTGGCCAAGTGCTTTCTAAGTAGCAAAAACATCCCAAATGTTTGATCTATTTTAACTCATTTAATACACACAATCCCATGAGGTAACTTTATCCCATTTTGTAGACACAAACTACAGCACAGGGAGGTTAATAATGTTAGAACTTGGATAGTTAAGTGCTAGAGAAATGACTCAAACCCCAACTGTCAGATTCCAGAGTCCACTCTCATAACCACTTTGTCTTATAAAAAGCTGCTTCACTTCTCCATGTAGTTTAAAAATATAAACATTCAGACCGAAGCCAATTCAATCCTTACTTGGCATCGCCTGCACTGTAAAATGAAAACTGTCCATCAGGTAAAGAGCTTTATCCACTCTCGAGGTCAATGAGCTTCCCCAACCCACATTCCAAGTAGTCAATACTATGTCAATATATATCACATGAAGGTATGAACCAGCAGTAATTTGTGTAATACTTGTAAAAACATTCTATCTAGTATAAAATAGGATCTTTTTTTTAAACCACCTGCTTCCAAAAGAGGTATCCCACACACAACTGCAGAAGAGATCACTTTCAGTTTGGTGGAAGTGGTGGTTCTCTCCAGTTTTTAGAAGTACATCACATAAAAATATTAGGAAAATGCAAATCAAAGCTATAAGGAGATATCAATCACTCCATGCCCATTAGAATGGTCCCTCTTTCCCCCTCACACAAACATAGACACACATATTTATAATAGTGTAAAATAATTGTTGGCAAAGACATGAAAAAATCAGAACCCACGTAACATTGCTGGAAGGAATGTAAAATATAGCAGCTTCTATGGAAAACAGTATAGCATTCTTCAAAATATGAAATAGAATGACCATATGATGCAGCAATTACACTTCTAGCTGTGTACTCTCAAAGAAATGAATATTTGTATTCATGGATATTTGTACACTGGTGTTCATGGCAGCATTATTCACAACAGCCAAAGATGAAAGCAACCCAAGTGTTCACTAACTAAAGGATAAACAAAATGTGGTGTATATACACAATGGAAAACTATTCAGTTATAAAAAGAATGAAGTATTAATCTGTGTTATAGTGTGCATGAACTTCAAACAGAGTGTGCTAAGTGAAATAAGCGAGACAAAAGGCTACATATTATAGGATTCCATCCATCTGAATAGGCGAGTCCACGGAAACAAAGTATATTAGTGGTTGCCAGTGGACAAGGGGAGGGGAATGGGGAGTGATTGCTAACAGGGATTTGGGGACAATTAGAAAAATATTCTATATCAGTGGTGACAGACACACAGCCTTGTTAATATACTAAAACCTACTGCATTTCACACTTTAAAATGGTTGGTTTTATGTATGAATTTTACTTCAATATTTTCATAAGTATTTGTATATGTTTATGTTTATCTATTCACATATACACACACAGAAGAGCAATATACCATTGAGTTTTTAATTTTCACCCAACTGGGTATCTAGTAGTGGTGTCTTACACATTTTACTTATTTACTCCTCCAAATGGGGTTATCCTCCTCATGACAGATGAATAAACTAGGATAGCCTTTAAGTAACTTGCTTAAACATGACTTTCCCCACATGGGTCCCCCCATTCCATCTGGTGTCTTGGTGATCAATCACATTGGCAAATATGAGCCTAACTTCTTATTCTTAACTGCCACGTGGAAGTCGTCCACAGTACTAGCTATTAATTTTATTTTTATGACCTTTTCTTCAGTCACAGGGTCCCCCCCACCATGCAACATACCACACAGTTGGGAGGAATCAAAGAGTTTGTTAGGACAGCACTGTTGAAGCCTCGGCCCCAAATCAAAAGATGAGAGGCTGGAGAATCCAAGAATCAAACAGCAGTTTGATTCAGTAACTTGCCAACCTACTGCTATAGCAGACAGACAGGGATTATCACACCAGACTGCTAAAATGTCACCAGATAAAAGGGGAAAGGTAGGTCTAAAGTCTAATTATGATTCCAACATCATGCTGGGTAAAAGCACTCATTATGTTGCTAGGGGACAGACAGGTGTGAATGGTGGGAACGTGAGGTTAAGTGAATAATTCTCTAAAATGGGCCCACTGTGCTGACCCTCATGAGCTTTCTTTTCCAAGAAGCAATTTACCTGCAGCCCTGCTTGGCCTAAGTGGACAGGCTATGTCACATTCCTCAGCAGCCCACCTGTTAACTACAGGAAAAATCCAAGCCCAAAATAATGTTGATAAGAAGAATCCAAGTTACTCTGAAGAAGGTAATTTTCTGACCTTTTTCACAGACCAGATCCCAAAATTCAAGGAGATAAGGATAATTTCTTCTAACAATAAAATATGTAAGAATGTAATGGTTTAGAGTCCTATTAGAACAGGTCAGCACGGGCCAAAGTGACCTAGAGTTGCCAAGGCAATGGGGACTTGAAAGTCTGATGTCATCCTGCTGTCAGTCAGAAGTCAAGAGGTGTGGAGAGGGGGCATGGGAAGAATGGAGATACTTTGGTCAAAAGGGAGGCAGGAGAGGGGAGGGGACATGGGTGCAGGAAAGATGGTGGAATGAGATGGACAACAATGGCCTAGGTACATGTATGGCTGCACATGTGGTATGACTCTATATTGTGTACAACCAGAGAAATGAAAAGTTGTGCTCCATTTGTGTACAATGAATTAAAATGCATTCTGCTGTCACGTATGACTAAGTAGAATAAATTTTTAAAAATAAATAAAAATAAAAAGTCAAGAGGTGGACCTGGGTAGGACTCTCTGGAAACTTCTCTGGTATCCCCAATAAAACTGGAGTGCAAGAGAGGCATGATGTCCCACTCTCTCCCTTGAGAATGTCCCCTTTCCTTTTCCTGTCCCTTCAATAAACTTATGCCTGTTACTCTGAGAATTGCATCTGAGATCTTTCTGATTTGACTGCAGGAATCAGGTTTGAAGCAGGGGCAGTCTTTGTGCTGCTTCAGTTTCCTGAAAGGCCCCATTTCTGTAACAAAGTGAATTGTCTGCTAGGAGTGGTGGTGTACACCTGTAATCCCCAGAATTCAGGGGGTTGAGACAGGAGGATCCCAAGTGAGGCCAGCCTTATAAACTTTGTTACACCCCGTCTCAAAATAAAAGTAAAAAGGACCGGGGATGGGGCTTGGTGGCAAAGCATTCCTAGATTCAATCCCCAGTACAATAAATAAATAAAGAGAAGTAATTTCTCTAAATGAGGAGAAAGCTATTCAAGATTACAGAGGCCTCTAAAAGCACTAGACAACCACCCCCAGATGCTGCATTTTACTCACTGTCCCTATTAAAACTAACTAATGCTTAAAATAATAAAAACAACTAGGGAAGAGGAAAGAAGTATGCTCCAAAGTCAACACTGATAAGAATGTTTCCCACAAGAATCAGTCCTTTAGGCATGCATTAGTTGTTCTGGCTCTGTGTGGCTTTAGAACAAAATACCTGAAACACTTAGATGAGGGGAAAAAATAAAACTCAAGAGTCTCCAACTGCTGCCAGGACTGAACTTAGCTTCAGAGGGTCTCAGAATCACTTGGAACAGGTCTAGCTAAGAGCACCAGACTACGAAAACTAACCTCAAAACACACCAACAGTTTAGAAAAACAACAGCTCCAATTACAGACAGACAAGGACACCAACAGGCACAAAGGACCACAGTTAGCATCAGAGCCAATATGCCGTCTAACAAGGGGCCCTGAAGGAAGCCTTGTACTCACTTCACTGGGGAAGTGCTACTAGACCCGCTTCTCAAAAACATGACAACAATGACGACAAAAAAGCAGCCACCGGGGCTGGGGTTATGGCGCAGTGGTAGCGTGCTCGCCTAGCACGCGGGAGGCACTGGGTTCGATCCTCAGCACCACATAAAAACAAAGATATTCTGTCCACCTACAACTAAAAAAATAAATGTTTTTAAAAAAAAAAAAAAAAGCAGCCACACTGCAAAACACTCCTACCCTTTAACCCACTAATTTCATTTCTATTTAATCATCACTAAAGAAGTCATGAAGAATGAAGGTGAGCCGGGTGCAGCGGCGCACACCTGTAATCCCAGCACTTAGGGAGGCTGAGACAGGAGGATCGCGAGTTCAAAGCCAGCCTCAGCAATGGCGAGGTGCTAAGCAACTCAGTGAGACCCTGTCTCTACATAAAACACAAAACAGGGCTGGGGAGGTGGCTCAGGGGTCGAGCTTCCTTGAGTTCAGTCCCTGGTACTCCCACACCAAACAAAAAACAAAACAAAACAAAAAAGCAAAAAAAACCAATGTAGGTGAAAATTTATGTGGATATGTTGTTCACGGCTGTATTAACCATTGGACTGATAAATGGAAACTCCTATAGCCAACAATGAGAAATGGTTAAGAAAATGACCAAGCCCACATAAAATAGAACAACCATTATGAACACTTAAGGAATCCAGTTATATAAAAAACATTGAAAACAAAAATGTAAAACCTTTGTGTTTCGAAGAATGCTATCAAGAAAATTTAAAGACAACTCACTGGATGGAAGTATTTGTAAACCATATATTTAAAGGGACTTGCGTCTTATATAAATAACTTACAACTAAAAAGACCAGAACCCAATTTTTACAACGGGCAAAAAAGTTTTAAATACATACTGTCTCAAAGAAGAGATACAAATGGCCAACTAGCATGTGAAACAATGCTCATCATTACTCACAGATGACATACTACATACCCACTAGAGTAGGGTATGTGGTGGTTGGCAAAGGGTTGGTGAAATTGGGACCCTGAAGACATTGCTGGGAGGAACATAAAATGATGCTATTTGGAAAATAGTCTGGCATTTCTTCCAAAAATTACGTTATGACCCAGTGATTCCACTCCTAGGTATATAGCCAGATGAACTGAAAAATCTAGGTACACAATCTTCATAGAATCATTCATAATAGGAAACAAAATGGAAACAACTGTCCATTAACTGAAAAGTAGATAAATGTTATGTGGTACATACACGCAATAGAATATTTTCCAGCCATAAAAAGGAATAAAGTACATGCTAAAATATGGCTGCATCTTCAAAGTATTATGTTGAAAGAAGTCAGACACAGAAGGCCACATATTGTATGATTCCATTTATATTAAATGTCCAGAAAAGGCAAATCTATAGATAGAAAGTAGGTTAGTGTTCCTAGGGTCTGGGAAGAGTCTAGATAAGAGGAAGGACAAGTGACTGGGGTCATCTGGGGGTAATGAAAGTGTTCCGGAATTAGCTGTGATGGTCCTAATCTTGTGAATACACTTAAAACCACTAAAATGAATGCTTCAGAAGGGTAAATTCCATGGTATAACAATTATAACTTGATTTTCCATAAGCAAAAAAAAAAAGTTTAATACTTAGCAGAATATACAATTATATACACAACATGACCTAAGCATGTTGGGGGGTGCACATGACATTCTATTGAACTAGGAATCCTCTAACAACATTGCCATTGGGGGAAAAACCATTTGTTTCTCTCTCCTTATCATTTTCCCAATGAACATATAATTTTTCAGTCAGGAAAAAATAAACAAAACCAAACAACTAACCTGGATTAGGCATTCAAATTGTTTCCAAAAATAAGGAATTCCAAAAGAAAAAAGGAAATGCCAAGAAAACAAGAATCTTACCTCCTTTTTGGGGGGGGGCGAGGGTAGCCAGAGATTGAATTCAGAGGCACTTAACCACTGAGCCACATCCCCAGTCCTTTTTTGTATTTTATTTACAGATAGAGTTTTACTGAGTTGCTTAGGGCCTCATTAAATTGCTGAGGTTGGCTTTGAACTTGCAATCCTGCCTGCCTCAGCCTCCCTAGCTGCTGGGATTACAGGTGTGAGCCACCCTGCCCAACTCTTCTCTCCTTTTCATTTTGTTTTAATCTGAGGATTGAACTCATGGATGCTTTACCACCAAATTACACCCCCAGTTTTTTTTGTTTTTTTGTTTTTTTTTTCATTTTTATTTTGAGATAGAGTCTCACTAAATTGATGAGGCCGACTTTGAATTTCTGACCCTCCTGCCTCAGCCTCTCGAGTTGCTGGGATTCCCAGTCTATCTTCTCTCTCATTCTTAAAGCTCTCCTTGTAGAGACAACTGAACCATGGGCAAGGTTAAATGTGTGAATTACTTAGGCAGATGAAAGAAAGATGCTCACCACATTCACACACTGCAGCACTCACTGGGCAACTGCCAAGACAAGGTCTGAGTGCCAGAGGAAAGTGGATCAAGGACAAAAACAGTCAGTAGAATCCTTCCGGTAGCCATTTCCTATGATAGTCATGTATTTCCTAAGAAGTTCCATGGCTTTTGAACAGTGGATGGATGAGTCATCACACATTACCAAGCTAGTGTCAAAAGAAGTTCATACTAAACGTTCTTGGAATTATCTTTTCTGACATTAGTTGGTGGAATGAGGCGGTTCTACAGGGCAAAACAGGGTTTCCCACACTCCCCACCGTTGCCCTCAGTCTCCAGAGTCAGAGTATGTATTCAAGAGATGAAAGTGTTACTTAGCGCTCAGTCATGCTATATTTGCTATACTTAAAAACTGCCTAATTAAGCCCATGACAACTGGTTTTGGTCCAAAATTCTATTGAGCCGGCTTTTCACCCAGATCCCACCCTTCAGATTGTAACATGATCCTGCTTCATGCTGTTTAGAAAAGATCTGAGTACTGACTTGGGTAACACTAATGAACTGGGACTGGAAGTAGGCATGCTTGAGTAGTTTTAAGGTTTTAATAAGTCACAGCAATCCATCAATAGCCAAGGAGGAGTTACAGTTGGAAGATAATTTAGTTAGCTGCAAATGTTTTAGAAAATCATGCCTATAAAACAGCAAGCTGACTTCTCAGAGGTTCTACTTGCTATCCAAATTCACCTAGAGTTTTTTTTTTAAGACATTGCAGAACAAAATCTCCACTTTTTATTCTTCAAACTACTTCTCCCCAGGCCCCTGCTTTCATTCCCAACAGTGGAGATTCCTATAGTCCTGTCTATAACTCACTATTCCCAGTACATATGATTTGGATCCCATATGCTCTTGTGACTTCTATTTGGTCATTTCCAATATATACATCCACATAGTTTCTAGCCACATATCAACTCCATGCATCTCTTATTGCTCACAAGTGAGTCCAGTTCTTACACAGGTATACTTGAGAAGCCAACTCAGTCAGCTGTCTTGCTATGGGGAATGGAGACATAGAGGTTCGAGTCTCATCTTCTAAGATGGGTTGGGAGATTCAGAACCTGGAAATTTCCTCCAATATAGGAAAGCTGTTTCAAAATTAATGTTCATCCATGAATACAACAAGCACCTACTACATTATGTGAGTTGAGTTCAAAACTTTTAAGACTCCCCATGGATCTAAGGGGGGGGGGATTAATAAGGTTCAAACCTTATTAACTGTCAGCATTACTATACAACTTCATATCTCATACACTCCCAACTGATTTCTTTCTGGCTAGATCTTTAAACTAGAACACACTTTGGGTCTTACTACCACTAGGGGCAATCCTTGATCACCCCAGTCTGAGTTAACCCCTGGTATGGGGTTGAATATTCATATCCACCAGTACCTGTGGATGTAATTCTAGTCCAATGACTGGGTTGGTTTTTTTTTGTTGTTGTTAATGGACTTTATTTATTTATATGCAGTGTTGAGAATCGGACCCAGTGCCTCACACATGCTAAGCAAGTACTCTATCACTGAGCCACAACCACAGCCCAACTGGTATCTTTTTTGAGAGAGAAATTTGGACAGAGACACAAAGAAAACACAAAGTGACCTGGCAAAGAATGGATTGGTGTACCTATTTTTTGCTACTGGAGATTGAACTTGGGGGCACTTGGCCACTGAGCCACATCCCCAGCCCTATTTTGCATTTTATTTAGAGAAAGGGTCTCAGTGAGTTGCTTAGTGCCTCGTCGTTGCTGTGACTGGCTTTGAACCCAGGGTCCTCTTGCCTCAGCGTCCCCAGCTGCTGGAATTACAGGCATGTGTCTGGAAAATGATTCTTAATCTTTTCACATCAACAAGAAGGGCAAGAAGTTGTTAAGTGTTGACGCTGGTTGACAGGTACATGAGGAGATTCATTACAATCATAAAGAAGAAATTTTTTTTTAAAAGTCTTGATACTCATTAAAGGCTCTTTTTTTTTTTTTTTTGAACCTAGAGCCTTGTACATGTGAGGCAAGCATTCTACCAACTGAGCTATATCCCCAGCCCTAAAGGCTCATTTTGAAACCTATTCAAAAGTCAAACTAACAATGATCCTGAGGCAAAGGTATAATACTGTACTGTTCCTTAAAACTTCACTGTGGGGCTGGGGTGTAGCTTAGGTTATGATGTTTGCATAGTATGTGTGAGAGCCTTGAGTTCAATCCCCAGTAAGTACCACAAAAACAAAACAAAACAAAAACCACAACTTCACTATGGCACACAGGTCCTTATCTCTGAAAGCCAAAAAAACAAATTCACAGAAGAGCTACTTCCCCATTTTCAAAGAACAGTATAAACTTTCAGAGTAAAGTGAAATTTAATCTCACCCGATTTATTTTTCCCAAGATAAAGTTTCCCAGGATTGACTATACTACATAAGAAAAACATTGCCTCGTTTATATTTTCTGGATAGAAACAGTAATATTTCTAAAAAAATAAAAACTAAAAAAGTTCAAGCATAGAATTTCAATCACAACTAAACATTCTGTTAAATACAAATTCACTTATATCACCAGCAGTATGTCCTCAGCCACCTCCATAATTCACTTCTCACAGGCACTCATTAAACAACTGCTCTATATTCTGTGATTAAACTATTGGGTATGGGGGCTGAAAATAATGTAGTCTGAGAAAAGGAAAGTTCTTCCCCCACCTCCCCCAACAGATGCCTTCCTGATGCTAATCGCAGAAAGGGAGGAGCAGAAAGAAGGAGTATATCACCACACTGAGATGATGATCTTCAGCCAGAACACAGGACCTTGACCCAAGGGCCCAACTCCCTGACTATCTCATTGACTGATCAAAACGAGCCTCAAATTCCTAAGGGCCCAGGAGAACCCGGAGAACCGAACCGGCAGGTTTTCTCACTAGACCACCTCCCTAAAAATAACCTATAAAGACCCAGTCCCTTTCTTTGTCCAGCGGCTCATTTTCCATCGGGAATATGGGTCCACCATCTCCACAGATGAATCCTGCTTCTGAATAAAGCCTAAAATTATTTGCATCGTTTGCTGCCGCTTTGGTCCTTCTGCGCTTACATAAACAATAGTGGCTCTGCCCATTAGTGACAATTTGAATACCAAGATCAAAATTCTAGAACCCGTAACAAACTCACTAATTTTCCACATGATAAAAATACTTCAAATAAGATGATCATTTTGCACTCCAGTCAGAATGGCAATTATCAAGAATACAAGCAATAATAAGTGTTGGCGAGGGTGTGGGGGAAAAGGTACACTCATACATTTGCTGGTGGGACTGCAAAGTGGTACGACCACTGTGGAAAGAAGTATGGAGATTCTTTGGAAAACTTGGAATGGAACCACCATTTGACCCAGCTATCGCACACCTTGGTGTATACTCAAAGGACTTAAAATCAGCATACTACAGTGACGCAGCCACATTAATGTTTTAGCAGCTCAATTCACAATAGCCAAGCTATAGAAGCAACCTAGATGCCCTTCAACAGATGAATGGATAAAGAAAATGTGCTACATATACACAGTGGAATATTACTCAGCCTTAAAGAATGAAATTATGGCATTTGCAGGGAAATGGGTGGAACTAGAGATTATCGTACCAAGGGAAATAAGCAAATCAAACAACAACAACAACAAAAGAATAGCCAAATGTTTTTTAATAAGCAGATACTGATCCATAATGTTGGAGGGGGTGAAGGAACTTTGGATTGTGCAGGGGTGAGTGAAGGTAGGGGTGGGATGGCGGGGATGGGAAGGACAGTAGATTGCAACAGACATTATTACCCTATATACATGTATGATTACACTACTGGTGTGACTACACCATATACAGCCATTGGAATGAGAAGTTGTGCTCCATATGTGCAAAATGTGTCAAAATGCATTCTACTGTCATGTATAACTAATTAGAACAAATTAAAAAATTAAAAGAACAAAAAGACCATTTTGATGAACAAGTCTTTAATACCAACTATTCACATACATATGATGAGTACTGATGGAAATACAGAGCAAAAATTAGGGCATATTAGTTGATGAATTTTCATTTTAAATGCAGATTAACAAGCAAATCATGTATCTGATAAGGACTTGTGCCTAGAATACATGAAGAACTCTTATGATTCAAAAATAAAGACAACCGCAGTAAAAGGTGGGGGAGGGGGCGGCAAAGGATCTGAGTAGGTATTTTTGTAAAAAGGACACACAAATGGGCAAATAAGCACATGAAAAGACCTCACTTAGTCACCTCGAAAATGCAAGCCAAACCCACAGTAAGAAACCATTATACACACCCTTTAGGATGACTACAATCAAGCCGGGCGCGGTGGCGCAAGCTTGTAATCCCAGCACTTAGGGAGGCTGAGGCAGGAGGATCGCGAGTTCAAAGCCAGCCTCAGCAATGGCGAGGTGCTAAGCAACTCAGTGAGACTCTGTCTCTACATAAAACACAAAATAGGGCTGAGGATATGGCTCAGTGGTCGAGTGCCCCTGAGTTCAATCCCTGGTACCAAAAAAAAAAAAAAAGATGACTACAATCAAAAGGCCAAATACCAAGTGTTGGCAAAGGGCATGGAGATTCTGAACCCTTATATATACTGCAGGTAAGAGTGTAGAATGGTGTGCTTAGAAACACAGTCCATGGTGCCTCAAAACATTTAGAAAATTACTATATGACTAAGCAATTCTACTCCTAGGCATATACTTAGGAGAAATTTTATATATATATATATCTCCACATAAAACTTGCACATGAATTTTTCTAGGAGCTTTATAATAGCCCCAAACCGGAAACAGCCCAAATGCAATAAATGGACAAGCAAAATGTGGTATAACCACATAATTCAGCATTATTCAGCCACAGAAAGGAATAAAGTACATATTATGACAGGGAAGAACTTTTCAAACATTTTGCTAAGAGAAAGAAACCAGGCATGAAGACACATTATCTGACACGAGAACAAGTTCAAAGCCAGCCTCAGCAACAGCTAAGCAACTCAGTGAGACCCTGTCTCTACGTAAAACAAAAAATAGGGCTGGGGATGTGGGTCAATGGTCAAGTATCTCTGAGTTCAATCCCTGGTACAAAAAATAAATAAATAAATAACAGATCTCTCAAAAATGTATGTCTGCTAATACTACACAAGGAGAAAACCAGATATGTGCTCCCTGACAGATGTCTATGCCACTGTCCATAAAGTATCTTGCTTACACAAAGAGGACAGGGGGAAATGAAAATGACCAAGCTTTTTGTGATTCTCAGCCTTGGCAGTACAGCACAATCTCCTGGAAAGCTCAGTCCTGACTCTAGAAGTTGACTTAACAGGAAGGGGGCATAGCCTGGACATTTAGAAATTTTTGTGAAACTCCAAGTGATTGTAGCATGTCATCAAAGTTGAGATCACTGCTTTGCATATACCTACCAATTCTCAGGGAAATAGAGGCCCAAGGAATGCGTACTATACCACAAAAATAAAATCTATTAATTTCTTCAACAAAGGCAAAGAAAGCCGGGTGAGTCGCCTCTAATCCTAGTGGTTTGGGAGGCTGAGGCAGAAGGATCAGGAGTTCAAACCCAGCCTCAGCAAAAAGAGAAGTGCTAAGCAACTCAGTGAGACCCTGTCTCTAAATAAAATACAAAATAGGGCTGGGGATGTGGCTCAGTGGCCCTGAGTTCAATCCCTAGTACCAAAGGGAATTGGGGGAGAGGAGTGCCAAAGAAAAAAGCAGAAGGAACTTGAAAATGAAGAGGTTTAAGAGTAACAACCAACTGGGCTGGGATTGTGGCTCAGTGGTAGAGCGCTTGCCTTGCATGTGTGAGGCACTGGGTTCGATCCTCAGCACCACATATAAATAAATGAATAAAGGTCCATCAACAACTAAAAAAAAAATTAAAAAA
Organism: Geosciurus inauris; assembly: GCA_004024805.1. Lineage (NCBI taxonomy): Eukaryota > Metazoa > Chordata > Mammalia > Rodentia > Sciuridae > Geosciurus > Geosciurus inauris. The sequence continues at coordinate 100,604 of PVHX01004160.1, forward strand.
GAAATAAATAAATAAAAAGAGTAACAACCAACTGCAAAATATGGAAATTATACCGATCCTGATATAAACTATTTTTAAAATGTGAGACAACTAAGATACTTGAAAATATTTCACATTTTATAATAATTTTGTGTGTGTGATATTAGTGTTTTTAAAAGTGTACATTTTGAAATATGTGCTAAAATAATTTTTAATAATATTGTTTATATAAGATTCATTCTAAAATTATCTGATAGATGAAGAAAGTGGTAGATACAGAGAACATGTGATTGACCATAGGATGATAATTAAAGTTAGGATATAAGTACATTCATTACACTATTCTCTCTATATTTGTATCAGCTTGAAACTATCCATTCTAGAAAGTTTTAAATTTTTCAAAAATTTAACATTCGACCCAAAACAACAAAGGTCGAATGTTCTGATAAGTGGATGCTGATCCATAATGGGAGAGGGGGCATGGGAAGAATGAAGGAACTTTGGTCAAAGGGGAGGGGGAGGGGGAAGGGGAGGAGACATGGGGGCAGTAAAGATGGTGGAATGCAATGGACAACAATGCCCTAGGTTCATGTTTGACTGCACAGATGGTGTAACTCTATATTGTGTACAAGAGAAATGAAAAGTTGTGCTCCATTTCTGTACAATGAATCAAAATGCATTCTACTGTCATGTATACTTAATTAGAATAAATTTTAAAAATACTTAAAATTTTACATACATATAAATTCACCTATGGATTTTTTTTTTCCATTTTATTTACACGTGGTGCTGAGAATCAAACCCAGTGCCTCACGCATGCTAGGCAAGTGCTCTACCACTGAGCCACAACTCCAGCCTAGATATTGTTTGAGTTATGATTCCTTGATTTTTATTATTCAAAAAATAACATTTTGTCTTTTAATTCAGAATTTTCATGGCTAATTTCATGTATATGTGTGTGTATTTATATCACATTTCAGGTGAATTTTGGAATTTTTGCTCTGGTCCTTTCTTCCATTAGAAGTAAAATATACTAACATTTTAATGGCGTAACATCTTAGATTTACGGGGAATTTTACATCTTGGTAATGATGAGTCTTATGAACACATGGAATGTATGACTGAATCTTTTTTATTGCATATTTTTATTTTCTCTCTCTTTTTTTTTTTTTAGTACTGGGGATTGAACTCAGGGGCACTCAACCATTGAGCCACATCCCCAGCCCTATTTTTTGTGTTTTATGTAGAGACAGGGTCTCACTGAGTTGCTTAGCACCTTGCCCTTGCTGAGGCTACCTTCAAACTCATGATTCTCCTGTCTCACCCTCCCAAAGTGCTGGGATTACAGGCGTGTGTCACGGCGCCCGGCTTTAAAATTCTGCATATTTTCTAAAAACGAATGCATGTAAACTCACATGTGACATCTACATAAAACTGTGGTGTTTCACAATATTTGTCAAACTGGATATAGTATGATGAAAATGGTTTCTGGAAAAAATTTTGACATTCAAGATCTACTGACATGCCTTACACATGAAATCAATCAAAAAAGAATTTCACCCAAAGTTCCTTGAAAAACACTTAAAATTATGAAGCCTTAGCTGGGCGTGGCAGTGCACGTCTGTAATCCCAGCAGATGGGGAAGCTGAGGTGGGAGAATCTCAAGTTCAAAGCCAGTCTCAGCAAAAGCAAGGTGCTAAGCAACTCAGTGAGACCCTGTCTCTAAATAAAATGCAAAATAGGGCTGGGGATGTGACTCGGTGGTCGAGTGCCCCTGAGTTCAAACCCCGGTATTCCCCAAAAAAGTATGAAGCCACAAACTTGAAGCAAACATTTTGAAACCTATGTCTGGTAAAAATTTTTATCAGAATATACAAAGAAATTTCTAAACTCTATGATAGAAAACCAATTTTAAATGTTCTAAAATTTTTAACAAGATTTCATAAAAAAATATGAATAGCAAATACATACAGGAAAAAATATTCAACACTGTTAGTAATTAGGGAAATACAAATCAATGAAATCACTTTGCCCTCAAGGATGGCTAAACAGACCGTAATCAAGTACTGACAAGGATGTGCAGAAACTCTAACGCCCATCATTGTAAGTAACATTGTAAAATGATGCAGCCACTTTGTAAAACTGTCTGGCAGTTCTTAAAATATTAAACAGGAGCTGAGCGCAGTGGCGCATGCCTGTAATCCCAGCATTTTGGGAGGCTGATACACCAGAATCGCGAGTTCAAAGCCAGCCTCAGCAACGGCGAGGCACTAAGCAACTCAGTGAGACCCTGTCTCTACATGAAACACAAAATAGGGCTGGGGGTGTGGCTCAGTGGTCGAGTGCCCCTGAGTTCAATCTCTGGTACCCAAAAAATAAATAAATAAATAAATAAATAAATAAATAAATAAATAAATAAGCAGTGTTATCACATCACTCAGCAATTCTGGGAACTGAAATTATTTCCACATAAAAACTTGTACACAAGAGTTCATTGCAACATTACTCACAATAACCAAAAAAAGGTGGAAACACAACTGCCCACCACCTGATTGATAAGCAAAATATGGTGTATCCATACTTTCAATGAAAAATTTAGCAGTACAAAGGAATGAAGAAGTATCTATATGAAGTCGTGTCTAGTTTGATCTAGGTGCAGGTGGTTACATGTAGATGTATTTATAGCTACGTGTGCACACACAGGATGATGTATAAACATGGATTTTCTCTGTCAATTGAGAGCACCTAAAAACAATGATACCCCAAGTTGCAATCCTCACATACCTCCTGCCCAGACCTTGCATTCTAATAAAATAAAATCTCCAATAAAAGGAGCCACAATTTCTTAGAGAAATGGCTGATTTAGGGAATAATCCTGGAACATCTCATAGTGCCCCAAAGTAAGGAAATATTCAAAAGAAAAACCAAGGCACCATAAGGCACCAAAGAAACACAGGAGCCAACAAAGTTCTCAAAAGTCAAAGCTGGACCGATTTGAACAGCAAAGTAGTATTAGATTATAACCAAAGGTACAAAACAAGCACCTTCGAGCCCAAATGATTTAATAAATGAGACAAATCAACAAACTATCGTGGGAAGAATTGGAAATGATTCATCTAGGTACTCTGCTCAAGAAGGTGGAGAGTAACTCCCCACTCAAGCTCAAGTATGGGCTGTGCACAGTAGCTTACTTCCAGAGAAAACAGTTTGGAGGGTGCAGGAGGAGTAGCTTTACAGTGGAACAATCTCACAGTGGAACAATCTCACACACGCTATTTCATCCAGGAGATCACAATGAATATGAAATAAGTCATGTTGACAGCAATGTACCCTTGATATAATGAAAATTTCATATTATCTGAGGTCTTTCTCCCACAAAACTCATAAACCCAGTGCCAATCATGAAGAAGACTTCAGCCAAATCCCAACTAAGGGGCCAAATACAATTCTACAAAATATCTGACTACTCCTAAAAATTGTTAAGGTCATCAAAAACGAAGAGGGTCAAGAAACTGTCGCTAATAAGAGGAGCCAAAGGAGAAACAGTGACAACTAAAGGTGATATGGTATGCTGGATAGGGCTCTGGAACAAAGGATATTAGGTAGGTATTAAGGAAATCTGAAAAAAGGACGGCTGTAGCGTATGATAAACAACAATGTCAGTTCATTAATTGTAATAAGTACGGCAAACTAAAATCGAAGTTATCAACACAAGAAATTGGATCTGGGGTATATCACTCTATAAAAAGGTTTTTTAAAAAAATATTGATAATTGATAATTACTCTCTAACAAAAAGTTCATTTTAAAAAAGGGAATGAAGCACTGATATATGCAGCAACACACACGAACCTTGAAAATTAACTCAGTGAAGGAAGCCAGCCACAAAAGCCCGCAAGTTGGACGATTCCATCACAGTACATGAGACATCCAGAGAAGGTAAATCCACAGAGACAGAAAGCAGTTAGTGCCTGCCAGGGGCCGGGAAGAGAAGGCAGTGGGAAGTGAGTGAGCGTGGGTATGGGGTTGCTTTTAGGGTGATGAAAATGTTCTAAAAATTACTAGTGATGTTTCACAACTTAGTGAATACTTGAAGAACTGCTGAATTGTGTGTTTTAAGAGTGATTTCTTTGGTATGAGTATCTCAATAAAGCTGTTATTGACACATACAAACAAAAATACTGTTAAGGTACTACAGTTTGGGGCTGGGGTTGTAGTTCAGTGGTAGAGAGCTTGCCTAGTACTGGTGAGGACTGGGTTCGATTCTTAGCACATTAAAAAAATAAAGGTATTTAAAAGATACTACAGTTTTATTAGAAAGACTAAAATTAAAATGCTGAGTATTGGTGACGACTGAATGTACTGATGGGAACATAAAATGGTACAACTACTTTTCAAAGACAACTTGGAAGTTTCTTGAACATTAAATATATATCTATCTAATGACTTAGTTATTCAACCTTTAGATATTTACCAAAGAAATGAAAGTACTGGGAGGAAAAACCTTTCTCCTTGTCCACTTGGGCACAATGGTTGGCATTTACAAATGTAACTGGCTATAGACAGATATGCAGGAGAAAAACTAAAATGTTTTCACAAGCATATGGAAGTTTATAGAGAGGCAACTCTCTAAACTGGTAAAGATGGGATTTTATATACCTAGCTTAGGAGAGAAGGTGGGGGAAGAGGCACCTATGGGAGGAACAAGTGGGCCTCTAGGGAACAAAGGGACATAAGAGTTTGTAATGTTTGTTTATTCAGGAGCAAGTGGTATTCTCAGTTGGGATCTCCCTCTCCCCCCCATAAAACTTTCTTAGAAAAGGGATTTACACTGAGCACAGTGGTGCACGCCTGTAATCCTAGCAACTCAGGCGGTTGAGGTTGGAGGATTGCAAGTTCAAAGCCAGCCTCAGAAAAGGCGAGGCACTAAGCAACTCAGCAAGATACTGTCTCTAAATAAAATATAAAATAGGCTGGGGATGTGTCTCAGTGGTTGAGTACCCCTGAGTTCAATCCGTGGTACCTCCCTGCCACCAAAAAAGAAAGGAAAGGGAAGGAGGGAGGGAAGGAAGGAAGGAAAGAAGAGGATTTACCAGCTTCACTCCCAAAAGTTTCTGCCTTTAGTCAGACTAGGGAACCTCTGAATAGACTTCTTTATCTGTTGAATAATCTTCTGGGCACAGTGGTACACACCTGCAATCCCAGCTCAGGAGGCTGAGGTAGGAGGATCCCAAGTTGGAGACCAGCCTGAGTAACTTGACAAAACTCCATCTCGAGATTTTTAAAAAAGGAAACCAAATGCTGGGCGCAATGTGACACATCTTTAATCCCAGCAGCTTGGGAGGCTGAGGCAGAAAGATCACGTTCAAAACCAGCAACTTAGCGAGGCCCTCAGCAACTCAGCGAAACCCTGGTTAAGTGCATGAGTTCAATCCCTAGTACCCCTCCCCTCCCAAAAGGAATTAAGGAAGACATGGCAGCACACGTCTTTAATTCTGGCAACTCAGGAGGTTAAGAGGATTGCAAGTTTGGGGCCAGTCTCAGCAACTTAGCAAGACTCTGTCTCCCCAAAAAAATAAGGTGGGAAGAGTACCTTGGGGTATATAGCTCAGTAGTAAAGCATCTCTGGTTTAAATTCCCAGGACCAAAAAATAAAAAATAATGAAAATTAAAAGCGGTTGAGAGGGTGTCTCAATAGTAGAGTACCCGCCTAGCATGTGTGAGGCCCTGGGTTTAATGGCAGTAGGGGTAAAACAGGAAAGGTTGTTATATAATAAGAAGGGGGTAAATTCACAAACAGGTTAGAACTGTAACATTGGGGTACCCAAATATACAAATTTGTAATTGATCAATAGGGAGAAATACACTCCAATGTAATAATAGTAGGGAAACCACTTTCAGCAATGGACAGATCATTCAAAAAGGAAATTAATAAAGAAACAGTTAAGTTACACTCTGAACCAAACAGGCCTAGTAGACGTTTAGAGTTTTTCATCTAACCGCTACAGAACGAACATCATTCTCATCAGCACATGAAGCTTTCTCCAGGAAAGACCATGTTAGGGCACAAAAGAATTCCCAAAACAAACCAACAAAAACATGCTGCTGAACAACCCTGGGCCAATGAAGAAACAGAGAAGGAATCTTAGAATTTTATTCAAACAAATGAAAACAAACACAACATACCAAAACCTCTGGGCTACAGCAAAAGCAGTACAAAAACGCTAAAAAGTACAAAAATTTTCAAAAACCCTCACACAAACCATGTGTGGTGGCACACACCTATAATTCTAGCTATTCAGGAGGCTGAAGCAGGAGGATCACAAGTTCGAGGACAACCTGGGCAGCTTGGTGAGACTGTCTCAAAATAAAATTTTAAAAGGGTGGAGGAGGTGGAAAGGAAAGACAATAGAATGAATCAGATATAACTTTCCTATGTTCATATATGAACATACGACCAGTGTAACTCCACATCATATATAACCACAAGAATGGGAAGTTATACTCCATGTATGTATAATATGTCAAAATATACTATACTATCATGTATATCTAAAAAGAACAAAAGGGGAGGCTGGGGATGTAGCTCAGTGGTAGAACTTGCCTAGCATGCACAAGATTTCAGGATCAATCCTCAGTCTCTCCCTTCCCTCCCTCCCACCATCCTCTCCACATGTGAATGATCTAATCTTTTCCTGGAAGCCCATGCTGATCTTTTTAATTTCTTTAGAACTCAACCCAACAAAACACAAAACTGGGACTTTATCATAATAGCCAATGGACTCTAGGTGCCTTCCTCAGAAACAACCATCACCAAAGAAATATTTCATTCAAAAGATTTCAAGATTTTCAATGCTTTTGTGTAGGTTAAAAAAAAAAAAAAAAAAAAAGTCACTAACAAGCACTGACAGTCATCCATAGACAAAACCAGTTCATAATCTGGTTTTCAAAATCAACACAATTTTGTCTTTCGATGTGAATGTTCATTACACATCACTTCTATTTCTTACTCTTCAACACATTTAGTTTTGGGAACCAACAATTCTAACCATGTGAAATAACTAAAACCTGAAACACCCAGTAAATCTCCATGAATACATACTCGGTAATACCATGTACTCAGATTAAAATGTACAACACTGGTATTATCTGCTACCACAAACAGCACAGCTTCCCTACAAAAATACAAAATCAAAGTAGAGACTCAAGCCAGGCATGGTGGCACACACTTGTAGTCCCAGCACTATGGGAGGCTGAGACTGGAGAATCTCGAGTTCAAAGCCAGCCTCAGGAACAGCAAGGTGCTAAGCAACTCAGTGAGACCCTGTCTCTACATAAAACCCAAAGTAGGGCTGGGGATGTGGCTCAGTGGTCGAGTGCCCCTGAGTTCAATCTCTAGTACCAAAAAAGGAGGAGGAGGAGGAGGAAGAAGGTAGAAGGAGGAAGGAAGAAGGGAGAGGGAGGGAGAAGGGGGGGGGACAACAACGACAATGATGACAACTCAGCAACTGTGCCTCCAGAGGGAGACTAGTTTGAGGTTCAGGAAGTAGAACACCAGAGGGACAGGTGAGTGATCTGGATTGTCTGATAAACAGTGGAATGCCTGTGGGCTCTCTCCACATATTAGGAGGATTTCTGTGTATGAAAGAGGTAGTAGACATTCTCAGGAGAACAGAATAAACAGAAATTCATAGAAAGTGAAACAGACTCTTAAAAGACCATCTAACCCAAGGAGGCCAATGATGTTCATTTCACATGCCATGCAAACAATTGGTTGTGTTATGTGGATCACTATCTGAGAAGACTTCTGAGGCTTCATCCAGGCTCAGTGGGAGGAGCTCTCCCCTTCAGAGGCTCTCCTGCTGTGGGAGGAAGGAGCAGGGCCTAACAAGCACCTCCGATTCCCAGCAGTGACCCTGCACAGCGGAATGGATCCTTGTAAGGCCACAAAGTTATTACGAAGGGTACATAAATCCATTCACGCTTTCAAGGCTTTTTGGTAGACTGAATAAACAATATATCCTATACACATGTCATAACTTTTTTCAGATGTGAACACAGATTGATTTTTTAAAAAATGAATTAGAGCTATCGACTTGTTTGCTTTTTTTTGGTACCAGGGATTGAACTCAGGGGTACTCGACCACTGAGCCACATCCCCAGCCCTATTTTGTGTTTTATTTATAGACAGGGTCTCACTGAGTTGCTTAGTGCCTCATCGTTGCTGAGGCTGGCTTTGAACTCACGATTCTCCATTCTCAGCCTCCCAAAGTGCTGAGATTACAAGAGCTATTGGTTCATAAAGGTAGAGAAGAGAAAAACTCATAAACCAAGGTCTTTTAGGTATGGAAAACCTGCACAACTAAAAAAAATAACTACTCTCAAAAGGATGAAGCAACTTACAATCAGCACAAGATTTTTTTCATGACAGAAAAATAAAGCCAGGGAAATTAAATTCATTAAATTTAATCAAATTAAATTTTTAAATTCATTAAAAATGAATACAGTACAGTAGTAAAGTCAATATTCAGAAAATATATAGTAAGGTAGAGGTGGACTCTTACACTCTGGCAGACCACACCAAACCAAACCTGGAAAGTAAGTCAACACAGGCTCTATCATGTACTACAAGCTCTGTCTCTAGTTGCAAAGGGGAGCATGTGAGCCAAGGTCCTCTTTTTAAACAAACATTAATTACGCAGCAAGTCAGGATAAAATTCCTACCATACAGAAACGAAACTGTAACTGATGAAAGACTTGCTCGTGTTTAGTTAAGCAAGAAAGAAACTAGCAAAATCAAGTCATGTCTTCTGTGGGACAGAAATCAAGGAGATTATTTGAAATCAGAAATATTTGTTCAGCTGGGCAACTTCACATGGTGTTCAACAATCCTAAAGTAGTGGAAACACAAAAAAGCATGCTGACAATTGATGGCATCAGATTTGCTGAAGGAGGAGAACATGGAGTAATAATGGGTGTGAGCTCAGGAGGGCTGAGCACTAATCCACCATAATGAGGCCGGCATCTGGGGGTGCAGCTCAGTAGCAGCCAGAAGGAGCACCACTCACTGATGCTTCTGACTGCTTTGTGACTCCTTTTTTCTTCCACACTCGTGCTGAGGTTTTCCTTTAAAATTAATTTTTAAAAAAAAAATGAATTGAGCTTCCTCAAAAAGAAAGTTAAATATAAACTATTAGAAAGCCCAAAGAACACTGAACTACACAAAACAAAAAAATCTGCAAGATAACCTTTCCAAAATACTTACTTCCTGATAGTGAAGGGCAAACACAACTTGTACCAAGATTTCCGTTTGCCTTCAACCAAAAAAAAAAAAACAGGGGCTGGGGTTGTGGCTCAGCAGTAGAGCACTCACCTAGCACTGGGTGAGGCACTGGGTTCAATCCTCAGTACCATATACAAATTAATACAAACAAAAATAAAGCTATAAAAAAAACTAGGCTGGGGTTGAGGCTCAGTGGTAGAGTGCTTGCCTAGAGCATGTGTGAGGTACTGGGTTTGATCCTCAGCACCACATATAAATAAATAAAATATTTATTAAATGTTTTATTTAATAAATATTTTATTTATATTAAAATATACATATATACACACACACATATACACATATATATATTTAGAAAACTTATTTTAAAAAGAAGTTCAATAATTGATTTCTACATTAATGAAACTCAATGACCTGGCACAACCAGTTCACATTCTATTTTCTTATAATGACCCACCATCCCCACACACAAAAATTCAGTGATCTATTAAAAAACTAATAATAACCTGTCAGAGTTGAAAGTTCAGGGAGTGAACACTAACCAGCTAGTCCACTCTGGGCATTGTTCCAGGTCTTTGAAGACCATTCGGGAAGACACAGCCACTGTCCCCAAAGCTTAGAGTCTAGTGAAGGAAACAGACAAAATTCAGAGGGAAATAAAAATATAAAATGCTCAGTGCAGCCACAGGGCTAAGTACAGAAAAAACATGGAGAACACACCTAATCCAGGTGTGGTAAGAAAATAAAGGCTTTGTAGAATAGTGACCCTCAGCTGGGGTCTAAATAGTTCAGTAGGAATTAAGACAGGCAAGAGAAACAAAGTAATGGTTAACTGAAAAAACACCCCAAGTCGTCCTGAAATGGAGATTGAGGAATTAAAGTACTTCACAGCAGAGGATCAGGATTTCCGCCCGAGAAAGGAGAAACGCTCCTGAAGAAGTATATTAATTCATAATATGCTATGCTACGCCCAGGGTGAGTTACTTGTGTTATTTGCTGGTTTTCACAATGACCCTGGAGGGACTTTATTGCAGGGGGCGGGGAGGGGGATTGAATTCAGGGGCACTTGACCACTGAGCCACATCCCCAGCCCTATTTTGTATTTTATTTAGAGATAGGTTCTTACTGAGTTGTTTAGTAACTTGCTTTTGCTGAGGCTGGCTTTGAACTCACGTTCCTCCCATCTCAGCTTCCTGAGCTGCTAGAATTACAGTTGTGCCCCACCACAGCCAGCTGGAGGGACCTTTTTGCTAACCTCTTATTTCTTCCTACTCAAGTCAGAACGGCAATTGTCAAGAATTCAAGCAATAATAAGTGTTGGCAAGGATGTGGGGGGAAAGATACACTTATACATTGCTGGTGGGACTGCAAATTGGTGCAACCAATCTGGAAAGAAATATGGAGATTCCTTAGAAAATTCGGAATGGAACTACCGTTTGACACAGCCATCCCACACCTCAGTCTATACTCAAAGGACTTAAAAACGGCATACTACAGTAATGCAGCCACTTCAATGTTTAAAGCAGCACAATTCACAACTGCTAAACTGTGGAACCAACCTAGATGCCTTTCAATAGTTGAATGGATAAAGAAACTGTGGTACATATACACAATGAAATATTACTCAGCATTAAAAGAATAAAAATTATGGCATTTGCAGGTAAATGGATGGAGTTGGCAAATATGCTAAGAGAAGTAAGCCAATCTCAAACAAAAGCTGAATGTTTGCTCTGATAAGTGGATGCTAATCCATAACGGGGGAAGGGAGGAGTGGAGGAACTTTGGATTGGGCAAAGGGGAGGGAGAGGAGAGGAAATGGGGTAGGAAAGATGATAGAATGAGACAGACTTCATTACCCTAGGTACATGTATGATAGCATGAATGTTGTGATTCTACTTCGTGCACAACCAGAGAAGTGAAAAACTGCTCCATTTGTGCACAATGAATCAAAGAGCATTCTGTTGTTAGGTATAACTGATTAGAACAAATTAAAAAGAAAAGGAGCTCTATATGGCTCAGTTCCTTTGCCCAACACCTCACATACAGTAGGAAACCGTTCTTCAACTCCTCAGTCTCCACACTGCCATTCTGGTGCTTGCTGATGGTTGGACACAAACACCATAGCCTCTGCCTTAATGTGTTCCACGAAAACATATATTCTTCAGACTTACATGGAGAATATTTACCCACAAGGCTGTAGAAACTCTTAGTGGAAATGAGAATGGTTTATTTGTTTTGTGGAGGCTAGAGAAGCTAACTTGGATAAAATGTCAAAGCTGAGCCATGCACACAGTGCATGCACACATGCACATTTGCCCGCTGCACACAGTAGGCCCTCAAATAATTCAACAAAGGCTAATAAGGCAGAAGCAGAGACAGAGGAAGCACAAACTTAGTGGTTAAGGTGGAGGTGGGGGGTAAAACAGCATTGGGACCATGACAGCACTGTGCTGTAAGCTGTCAACTCCAGCCTGAGTTGAGGCACAAACCACCTCAAACTGACATCTGATTGCAGCTGCCTCTTCTCTCATGTCCCAGAGGCATCAGGTCTTAACTGGCATGCCTCCTCCTAACTGGTTATCTGCTAGGAATGCTACATCCTCTGCAAAATGACACAGTATATTTTGTGGAATAATTGTGTAGGTTCTGAAGACCTTTAATTTTATGTATTTCCCTGATTAGGATCCCCACCTACCCTTAGGGTTGTGGCCCTACTCTTTTTTGGGGCATGAGGGGAGGGGTTACTGGAGATTGAACCCAGGGGAACTACCACTGAGCTACTTGCCCAATTCTTTTTATTTTTTCGAGACTGGGTATTGCTAAATTGCTGAGACTAGCTTTGAATTTGTATTTCTCTTGCTCCAGCCTCCTAGGTAGATGTGAGTACAGGCGAGTGCCACCTCATTCAGCTCTCTACTACCATGTATTTGACACTGAAGTGCTGACTAAACTTTATTCCTACCATGGAATACTGAGTAGTGGTCCCAAATACATCCACCTAATCCTTGAAACCCATGATTGTTACTCATATGGCAAAAGGGGCTTTTGCAAGTATGATAAAGGACCTTGAGATGGGATGATCACATGGAGTTATCTGGATGGGCTTGATGTAATCACAGGGATCCTTATAAAACAGGCAGAGGAGTTGTCAAAGTCCGAAAGAAGGCATTGTAACAACAGAGGCAGAGAATGGAATGATGGCTTTGAGGAAGGACAGACCATGAGCCCAGAAAGGCACAACCATGACAATCTGGAAAAGGCAAAGACCAATCCTGGTTTACACTGAGGCTAATTTCAGACTCCTGGCTTCTAGAATTGGATGAAAATTACTTTGTTCTTTTTAAGCCACCAAGTTTGTGGTAATTTGTTATAGCAGCCATAGGAAACTAATACATCTAACTCTTGTTTTATGACAGAATGCAAGGCAAATTTTTTATGCTATTGGTCACCCCTGAATTACTTTAAAATACTTCATTCCCTCATAAAAAGCAAAGGAATAGTTTAATGAAACAAGAACAGAACAACAATAATCTTAAAAGCTGGGTACATAGGGAGTTCATTATGCTATTATGCTATCTTCTCTGTATATGTTTGAAAACTTTCAAAACACAGCATTAAAAAAGTCACTTACATTCCTAAGGAAGGTAGCACATTTCTACATCATCCCCCACTGAGGCCAGATGAGCCAGTTTTTTCTGCCAACACTGGAACAAGTGGTCATTTCTTTAGTTTAACACCAGATCAGATTATTGGCTGGTGGTTAAGGGGTACATGATATAAAAAGTATGCATCTTTAAACATGTTCTCAGTACATCTGAGAGGCAAACAATGTGCAAAAATTCCTAAATCCACCTAACAAACTTATTTCTAATGCACCACAACTTTGTGAGAGTCAAAAAACAAAAACAAACAAACAAAAAAACCCCACAAAGCATCTATGAATTATACCCAGGCAGGTGGTGATGAACTTGGAGAACCGCTGCTGGCCTTGTCCTGCTCCTCCAGGGTACATATTTTGAGAAGCACAATGTTGTCAACAGAGCCTTACTGCACAAGCACCAATTCTGCAACACCAACAAAGCAATCAAAGGGGGCCATGTGAAGCAGAAATAACCCAGCCTTGGAAAGCAGAGCATGTAATAAGATCTCATCCTTCAACTTCATTCCATTTGTTACAGGCACCAAAAATTGTGAGAAATACTTCAACACAATGAATGTTTATGTGCCTCCCAAATTTACATGCTGAAATCCTAACCTCCAAGATGGCGAATTAGGTGAGACCTTTGGTAAATCTTTGGGTCATGAAAGCAGAGCTCCACAAACAGGATTAGCACCTTTATAAAAAGTGCCCCAGCAGCCAGGCACAGTGGCGCACACTTGTAATCCCAGCAGCTCGGGAGGCTGAGGCAGGAAGATCTCAAGTTCAAAGCTAGCCTCAGCAAAAGCAAGGTGCTAGCCAGGCATGGTGGCGCACGCCTATAATCCCAGCACTTTAGGAGGCTGAGAATGGAGAATCGTGAGTTCAAAGCCAGCCTCAGCAATGGCGAGGCGCTAAGCAACTCAATGAGACTCTGTCTCTACATAAAACACAAAATGGGGCTGGAGATGTGGTTCAGTGGTCGAGTACCCCTGAGTTCAATCCCCGGCACCCTCCCAAAGAAAAAAGATAAGAAAATCACTTAACTGAGAACAATACGACTTTGAGTTGCCCATACATTCTTGTGTGATCATCAATATTGGGCCACTGAAAGCTATTTTACATGTAATACAAGCACTTATTGATTTCATTATGCTTAAGCTCTTGCCCAAGTACTTTTTGTTTTGCTCCTTTTTTAAAAAATTGTGGTACAAGTAACAAAATTTATGTGTTTGTACAGTCCAGAGACATTAAATACATTCACATTGTTGTGCTACCATCAGCAGCACCCATCTTCAGAATTTGTTTTATCTTGCAAAACTGAAGTTCTATCTCTATCCATTAAGCATTAATTTTCCCTCACCTCCTCCCCCCAGCCCTGGCAACCACCATTCTACTGTCTCTATGACCTGATTTGTCCTTTTTTTGTTGTTGGTGGTGCTGAGGATTGAACCCAGCCCCTTGTGCATGCAAGACAAACACTCTAACAACTGAGCTATATCCCCGGCCCTCCATTTGCCTTTTTAATCAGGAATTCCATGTGTGTTTTGGATATTAACCCCTTACCGTTTTATGGTTTGTAGGTACAAGGTGAGTTGCTGCTGCTGCTGTCATTACTGTCCAAGTTCATAGCAAGTTGGGTCAGGGAGAAGGCACCTAGTATCTGAGGTGTAGGGTCAGCTACCTATGCTCAAGTGTTTGAGTACTAAAATATTCTATTTAAATGGTTTCCCTATTATGTCTTTCTGGCATTACTAGGACATTATATCAATTTTTACATTATATATGTAAGTGGGTTAAATTTTCTGTGAATTTTACTTTAGGGTTATAATTCAGATACTATACAGGAAGAAATTACAGATCTGAATGAAGACACTCCAATGAAATTGGTATAGAAAGTCATAAACAGACTTGCAGGAATTACCAGAAGTCATCCTCATTGCTACACATGAGATGACAGAACTAGATACAGTTTATACTGTAGTGGCTAAGAGAAAGGATTTGAGATCAGGTTGCCTAGTTTGAATTCCACTCAGCCAATGTAAGCTGCAAGAATTAGGCAAGTTTCTCCATTTCTCAGTTACTTTTTTCCTTTTTCTTTAAAGTAGGGATAGCACTATTTCCCTCCTCACGGGTAATCCTTCATTTAGGGTTAGCTAGATGAAGGGTTAGCTGTAAGGATCAAATGAGAATCCACCCAAAGAGTTTCTCATACTACCCTCCCCAGGATCAGTGTGCCCCACTCGTACACTATTCAGTTAACCTAAAACCCGAAGGCATAGTAGTAAAAAGGAAATGAGCTAGGAATGTGATGGTAAGCATAAACATGAAGGTAGAATGGACCAATCTAATGCAAGCCTTGTTAGAGTACTGTTGGAAGGAGAAGGTGGAGCTGCTGCGTGCGTGCATCTTGCACAATGTGTCTTACCTATGCTGCAGGGAGTGGAGATGCCCAATCCAGGGTGTGGGGCCCTTAGGACAACTGGCCCACACACAAGGATCTTAGCACCAAGATTAGAGGAGGAAAAATTGTTCTGGATGAACTTTCTAACCCAAAGAATGGGATATCTTGGACAAACTGAAAACAGAATGCCAAGACACAGAAAATTCAACCAAAATCAAAAGCCCCTGATTTCACATAACAGTGTATAGCATTTGTTATTCTGCGAGCTTTTCGGTTGAGCATTTCAGCAAATATTTAGAGTGAGATTTGTTATATATATAATCTTAAACAACAGGGACCCAAAAATGGTAAGCAGTTGTTAATAACTGGTGTTAACTCCCAGTGTTTTCTTGTTATGTCCTTCACTTGAGAGGTATTTTGACAACCCAGCCTGTGTAACACGAAAGAGGCAAGGTGTTCCTATGAAATGAAGAAGTCTTTAGAGAATGAAGCCTGAAGCTGATGAGAATGATTCTCAAATTATATTTAATTATCTTGCCTCTTGTAAGAATGAATCTGGTATTTTTTCACTTTTCTCAGAAGTCTTGGGTCCTTAGTCTTCGTATATTAGCAAGTATCTGCTCATTATGATTTGGTAGAGATTAGAGGGTAGGGAAGAAAAGGTCACTGTAGCTTGCTTTGGTATTTTAGTACAGTGGGCAAGAGTTTGTGCCTCTTTTTAGTGGGCACCAAAAAATCTGTCGTGGCAAATCACTGGCAAGAAGTTCCAGCATCTGGAATTTCTAGAATTTATCTCAAAATCTGACATTTCTAGATGATTGATTTTTCAATTGTATCCTTGGAAACATATTTTAAAGGAGAATGTTTTTTGTTTTTTTTTTTTTTTTTTTTAATATTTTTTAGTTGTAAATGGATACAGTATCTTAATTTATTTTTATGTGGTGCTGAGGATCGAACCCAGTGCTTCACACATGCAAGGCGAGCACTCTACCACTGAGCCACAACCCCAGCCCAGGAGAATGTTTTTAAAGAATGTGTTAATAGGCTATCTCACCTTTGTGTCATTGGTAGCAAAGGAAGTCAAATTGTATCCTGAAAACTCCACCGTCCTTTAGATATGATGTTGCCACAGGCTCCATTAGAAACTCACTGTAGCCGGGCACAGCAGTGCACACCTGTAATCCCAGCGGATGCAGAAACCGAGGCAAGAGCACCAAGAGTTCAAAGCCAGCCTCAGCAACTTAGCTAGGCCCTCAGCAACTTAGCAAGACCCTGTCTCAAAATGAAAAGGGCTGGGGGACATGGCTCAGTGGTTGAGCACCCCTGGATTCAATCCCCAATACCAAAAAAAAAAAAAAAAAAAAAAAAAAAAAAAAAAAAAAAAAAAAAAAAAAAAAAAAGAAAGATTAAATCATAATACAATTGCACAATATACAATATTTACTGAATGAGTTATATAAAAATAAAATTGCTGCTTTATTATTGTTCAAAAAATACACAACAAATACAGTCTTGTTTAAAAACAAAGTCTGACATACCACATTCATTATCATCAACCAGAGTAAGCCTATTAATTTTAATCTTTGTATGTTCAGGCACATGTAGGAGAGGGTGGGGGTTGTGGACACGAAACATTAGACCACTGGAAGAATTTAGCAAGTTAAACACAGAAGTGTTCAGAAGCTGGTTGATGGCCAGTTGCCAAAAAGCATCACACACCTCTGTTGAACCAGCCCACTGAGTGTCTAACCATTATCTACCAGACAGGGACCAAAAACCGAGGAACCTTGAAAAGGAATCAGCATATATATAACAGATGTCTAGGAAAGACCACAGAAAACTAAATGCTTTCCAAAGCAAGACAAAGGAGGCCACTCAGCAGGACAGAAACAACAGAGGGGGAAATGCCCTAACATTGAGGCAACCTTTGTCTTTCTGGCTGCTGGTGCTAAAATTAGAAATAGGATTAAGAGTGCCTCTGCCTTCCCAATTGATCTATTATTCTAAGTCCCTACCTGGGAACTTTTCCCTCTCCCATGTTAACCTTGTATATTTTATTCATTAAAATCAGAGGTAGAAAGCAATAGGGAAAGAGCAACAACAAAAGGTTTCTACACACTTAAACTGAAATGATGTGCATTACATATACATCTACAGTGCTGAATCACATGGACAACTCAAATACACCTTTTTAAAACAATATCTAAGGAAACTTCATTTAATCAAAGGTTATCTACAAGTGAGTAATGAACTTTAAAGCAACTTACTTGTGAGCAGCACTCTTTGAGAAATAAAAGGTTCAACCTGCCTCTTTGGAAATTTAGAAGGAACAAAAAAAATGATAGTCAAAGAAACAAAAACTAACTCCAGGTTCTGGATCCAGATAAAACTGAACAAGTAAGTTTCTCCTTCTTTCTTCCATTGAATACAGCTATAAATTCTGAACAGAATAATGAGGCAGCTATTTGAAGACTTTGAAAAGTAAATGATGGCAGATGGGTAGAAGAATTGGAAGTACTACTGAGCCTGATATGATATGATGTTGCCACAGGCTCCATTAGAAACTACTGAGCCTAAGGTAATCTATTCACCCCTTTTCCTCTTCAGGTATGTCCCAGGCCAGACTCAGGGCAAATTGAAATTTGGAAGGTTTTAGTGGACACAGAAGAGAACTTAGGAGACTTGTCCAAGATTCAGAGAAGGAAGGACCACCCAAACCTGTGATAGAAAGGAAGAACTATGGCTTCAAGGGATTGGCCTGACTCCTGTTGCTTTATTCCTCTGTTTTCCTGCTACATTACCCTGGACGTGAGTACAGGAAGTACACAACCAAGCTGTGTAACTAAGGCCCTCGCTTTTCAGGCTATAGAACAAAAAAGGGAAGGAAGCCTAGGGGAACCATAAATCCTAACAACATCACGGAGAGGGAGGAGCCCAAGAAAGTCAGTAGGAACTCCTGGGTTTAGCCTCCAAATAAACAAGCGTGAATATGAATATCAACAACATACTCAGGATTTTGAGAGGTTAACCATGGGATAGATCATTGCCCAGGTCCTGGATTAGCAGTTACTGGGTGATGCACATGAGATCAATCCAAGAAATACTTCAAAAACTCCAAAAACACAACTGAAATTGGAACCCTAACCCACACAAGGCCGTTTGCAACTTGCAGCCTGAACTCAGCTAAGTAAACTGCACCTAAAACAGAATCATCAGCATTCTCCACATGGTATAAACCACACCAGAGTCTTAAGATGGCCAAGATATAATTCAAAATTATGTGGCATATGAAAAGTAGAAAAATCTAGAATCATATGAGACAGACAATGCAAATACCAAGAATGAAACAGACATTAAAATTATCTGTCAAAGCCTTTAAAGGCACTTCTTATAAAAAATACTCCACAAAGGGAGAGTACTTTTTTTTTTTTTTAAAGTTGTAGATGGACACAATATCTTCATTTTTTTTTTAAATATTTTTTTAATTGTAGATGGACACAATGTCTTTATTTTATTGCTTTGTATGTGGTGCTGAGGATCGAACCCAGGGCCTCACGCATGCGAGGCAAGAGCACTACCACTGAGCTATGGCCCCAGCCCAGGGTGAACATTCTTAAAAAGAATGGAAAGACAGAAAGTGTCCAATAAATAGGAGATATTAATAAACTCACTGTATGGGCTCACAACAGACTGGATTACTACAGAGGAAATTGACTTCGCCCATGAAGACAAATCAATAGCAATTACTCCATCTGAGCAACCAAGAGAAAACAGACTGAACAAAATCGAACTAAGGCTCAAAGACCAATGGGAAAATGCAAAATGCCTAAATTAATGTTACTGGTATCCTAGAACAAGAGGAAAAGGAAAATTTTTGCAAACAAAAAGTATTTGCAAAAATTATAGAAAAGGTATTCTATAGACTCAAAATGTACCATGAACTTCAAACAAGATAACCTCAAAGAAATCTATTTACCGAAGGTCAAAGGCAAAGAAAAAAAATCTCAAAAACAGCCAGAGAAAAATGATATTACTTACAGGGCAGTGGTTCTTAGCAAGAGATTTATACTGCCCCCAAAAGGATATTTGGCAATGTGTAGAGGCAGCGATCTGATGGAATCAAGTGGGTAGAGACCAACTGTGGTACTAATGAATCCACAAAACACAACAATGTTCTGTCTTTAAGAAATATATGTCAAGCTGGTGCAGTGGCGCAAGCCTGTAACCCCAGCACTTAGGGAGACAGAAAGGAGAATCTCAAATTCAAAGCCAGCCTTAGCAAAGGCGAGGCACTAAGCAACTCAGTGAGACTCTGTCTCTACATAAAACACAAAATAGGGCTGGGGATGTGGCTCAGTGGTCGAGTGCCCCTGAGTTCAATCCCCAGTACCAAAAAGAAAAGAAAAGAAATATATGTCAGCTATTAGGATTATAGTCTCAAAGTAAAATGATACAATAACATATAATACGCATGCATCATTAATCACTGGAGTGATATTTAACTGTAGACAAATTAGAATTTCAATCCAGAAACAAATGCAATAGAGACAAGTAAAATTTGAGATGGTTTTAAAAAAGGGAACAGAGAAATGTTCACACTTAGGAATAGAAAAGTACATGCCAGAGAATGTCAGAGAACAACCAAGATTGAGACCTGCAGGGAGAGAAACTGAGGGCATAAATGTGACACAAAAGTGAACCACAAGGGGCTGGGATTGTATGTAGCTCAGTGGTAGAGCACTTGCCTTGCATGTGTGAGGCCCTGGGTTCGATTCTCAGCACCACATACAAAGCAATAAAATAAAGATATTGTGTCCATCTACAACTAAAAAAAAATAAAAAAAGTGAACCACAAGCCGGGCACAGTGGCACACGTCTGTAATCCCAGCACAGACTGATAGGGGAATCATGAGTTCAAAGCCAGCCTCAGCAAAGGCAAGGTGCTAAGCAACTCAGTGAGACCCTGTCTCTACATAAAACACAAAATAGGGCTGGGGATGTCACTCAGTGGTCGAGTGCCCCTGAGTTCAATCCTCAGTACCAAAAAAAAAGCGAACCACAACAAAAAGTAGGGATTTGACCTCATGAAAGACATGATCACACAATGACCTTCAACACCATTTCCCAAGCAGCCAAGAACAGAGGGCCAATCCTAGTCTTTTGGCACAGGAATGTTCAAGATAAGACTGGGACTTCTTGTACCACAAAATTAAGGAAGCTAATAACTACTGAGGTGGCATCAAAAGAACACTGGCACTAATTTGAAGCTAACAAGGTCCTCTCGGGATATTGTAAACATCAATGAGAATGATTCCAATAATACTGAGACTTAATTATATTTAAACCCATAGCTTGTAGTTTATATACAAACTCACTGCCATCCTTCTAGGATACCAAGACACCCAAAGGGGTGGGGGGTGGGGGTTTACCAAGCATTTGTCCCATTTCTTTTTTTTTTAAATATTTTTTAGTTGTAGATGGACACAATATTTATTTTTATGTGGTGCTGAGGGGATTGAACCCAGTGCCTCAGCATGCAAGGCAAGCGCTCTACCACTGAGCCACAATCCCAGCCCGTCCCATTTCTTGTATACAAACTATAACTCAGAGTATTCTAACAATTGAGGACCAATTCCTCTCTACAAATGCATTCCAACTAACAAAAGAAAGAGTAGAGCTCAAATGTTACTGGTTCCTGCAACCACACAACAATGAAATCTAAGCAATGATGAATGGCATTTCACAAAGAGATGGACAGTATGTACCTCCTAATGGAAGAATACATACCACTTACCATTTTTGTCTCGTCAGAATAAACAAAAAGCAAACTTGTATATAATCCAAGCCCACCAAGCATCAGAGGGAATGTGTTAAGTGACCACATGTGGATACAGCAGCAAAATAAGAATGTAGAACACTCTACAAAATAAATCCACTTGAACAAATATGGTCAGGACAGAAGGGTTGGGTGCAGTGGTGCACACCTGTAACCCTAGTGACTAGGAAGGCTAAGGCAGGAGGATTGCGAGTCCAACTTAGCAAGACTGTCTGAAAATAAAAAGGGTTGGGGATATAGTTCAATCCCTAGTACTGCATGGATTAAAAAAGTGGCGGTGGGGGTGGGGGTAGCCTATTGATGAGAAAATATGCAACAGACTAACCAAATAGATCGATGATTTTTTTGCCAGTCATGGTGCATACCGGTAATGCCAGCAAATTGGGAGGCTGAGATAAGAGAATCCCAAGTTCAAAGTAGGCCTGGGCAATTTAGTGAGGCTCTGTCTCAGAGCAGAAGTGTTGCTGGGCATGGTGGTGCACACCTGTAATCCCAGTGACTTGGGAGGCTGAGGCAGGAGGATCCCAAGTAAAATATCATCCTCAACAATTTAGCAAGATCCTGTCTCAAAATAAAAAGAGCTAGGGATGTAGCTCAGCGGTAAAGTGGCCCTAGGTTCCATTTCTGGTACCAAAACAAAGACTGACTTCTATGGGCTGAATTATGCTTTCCAAAAAAATTCATGATCAAGTCTTAATTCCCAGTACTTCCAAATGTGACCTTATTTGAAGAGTTTTATGGGGGCAAATAAGTTAACATGAGGTCATTAGGGTGAACATAACTGGTCCTTATAAAAAGGGGAAGTTTGGCAATAGACACAGCACACAGCAAGAAGGTTACACCACAAAGACCAAAGTTGTGCAGCCATGAGCCAAGGAGCTATCAGAAAGCCAAGAAAGGGGTTTCAAACCACTCCTTCCTTCGTAGCACTGAGGAGCTCCACCTGCAGACACCTCAGCATCCCTGACTTGAGCCTCCAGAACCATGACACAGTGAGTTTCTATTGTTCAAACCTCCTAATTTATGTTATTTTATTATGGCAGTCCTAGTAAATAAGACAGTATCTTTTGGGGATACATACGAAAGTCTTTAACGGTGAGGTGATTATATAATGTTTCGGATTTGCTCCAAAACAACCTGGAGAGGGGTGACAAGTGTAGATGTGTGAATAAAACAACATTGGCCACCCTATATTTATAATGGTTGTAACTGGGTTTCATTAGTTTGTTTTTGTGTTTGATATTTTTATAATAAAAGGTTTAAATAAAAAGCATGAAGACCTTCAAGAGCACCTGGGGGAAGGGGAAACACACACAACTAGAGAAGTACAAAGGTCCAGGGATCGCAGCATGAGGTCTTGGAAAGCTGATGGAGATAGCAGGCAGGAACCAGAAATACTTGCCTCACACACCTGTTGTCCTGTCACGGGGAAACTGGAATTCCCCTGCATGCCAGTCACTAGATTATTATTATTTTGTTTTTGGTACCGAGGATTGAACTCAGGGGTACTTAACCACTGAGCCACATCCCCAGCTCTATTTTGTGTTTTATGTAGAGACAGGCAGGGTCTCAGTGAGTTGCTTAGCACCTCGCCATTGCTGAGGCTGGCTTTGAACTCGCGATTCTCCTGTCTCAGCCCCACAAAGTGCTGGGATTACAGGTGTGCGCCACAGTGCCCAGCTCGGTCACTAGATCATTTCTGAGAATGACAGTTCTGACCCACTCCAGAGCAGCCATGTACAAAATACTCTACTGTCCACAGTTCCCTAAACACCAGAGTTTTCCAATAACACTCATCACTCCTTCATCACTCAAAACCAGTTCTTTCCTCCAGACCTGAGTAGGATGCCATTTCTGTCAGGTTCTCTGTCAAATTTTCAGGGGCATGTTGAAAGCAAATTAGCAATAATTGCAAGAAAGATAAACTTATATTTGGGGGGAAATTTTCTGATAGAGCAACCTGATTACGGGCTGGGTATGTAACTCGGTGGTAGAGCATTTGCCTGCATGTGCCAATGTGGGTTGGATCCCCAGTGCTGCCGAAACAACAAAAACAAGAACTGAGAACAGAAACTCTGACCTCCTCCACTACATGACCAGGACACTTAAGTTACTTCATGTCTGTGTAACTCAGTGGTCTTGTCTATAAAGTGAAGACATAGGACTATTATGAAGATTAAAATAGGTCAATCTGGTGTCCAGCCTCCCAAGAGCTTAATGTTGCCATTTGTCATGTGCTCAAAGTCAGAACATTATGAAGAAGTAAATCACCACCCACCTACTCAATTTATTATCTGCTTCTACTTTAGAGTTCTAATTTATATCCTTCAACCTTTATGGGTTAAGTCTAATATTTTGCACCAGTGATTTACATTACTTCTTGCTTGGTGTATGATTTATGTCAACTTCACTGTCTTTACACATTTTCTTCTCTTTGACTGAATCAAAGTACCTCATGTTGTCAGCTTTATATTGTCCATTTTACTTAAAATGCTCTGTATTGAGGCTGAGGTTGTAGTTCAGTGGTAGAGCGCTTGCCTAGCACATGTGAGGTGAGACACTGAGTTCAATCCTCAGCACCACATAAAAATAAAGGTTACTTAGTCCATCTAGAACTGAAAAAAAAGGTTTTTTTAAATGCTCTATCTCATGCAATTTCTACCTAGCATTAATTCCTATAACCATGATGTAACAATTAGCATGTGACCATGGCACTGAAAAGCAATCCGCACTTGGACGGAAGAATGGCAGCTCCTGCCTTTACAGGTCAACGTCCTCCATGGACCCTGTCTGAATCTCTTCACTTGAAAGTCACTCCACTGAACCCCAACCCAAGACAGTTTTCTCATTCTCAGCACACACTCATCCAAGGCTTAGCATGAATTTTCTGAGCTATTTTATATTAACTGTGGTATTATCCTCCCTTCAAAATAGATAACATGACATCACTATTTTCCTGCTTGTTTCCTTATTTCTTCTAAATAAGGTCTCAGCTTCTTTTTTCTGCCAGAGCCTGGCTTAATGACATTGCTATTTCTACTCCTCATAGGACAGACTGACCTCCTTAGAAGGGAGGTCTCCTGCAGTCAATCTTTGTTCGTATAGTCAGAGTTCACATAGACAGGAAACAGACTTCCTTGAGATGTTACCAACTTTAATAAGCCATTATTAATGTTATATAAATTCCTGACTTCTACAACTCATCCTCAGTAAGATATTTTCTAAATTCAATGTGGATGACATAATTTTTCCATTATAAGTACTTGCTTCATCTCACACGAAGATGACCATTTTCTAAGGTTTCTACCTTATACAGAACATGTATTTTGATGTGGCCATCTTTCCAGTGCCCTAGGGTTTTAGCCAGAGTGGGTGGCTGATGTGAGGGTGACTCTCAGGGAGACTCTGCTGCCCTTCCCTAGGACAGCAACACTCCCTGCACCAAGCTAGGAAAGAATAAACTGCTTTTAACTGTGAAAGAAGCCAAGGGTGTTTGAATACTCTAGAAGTCAACTTTCCCTGAACTGGTTTCCAGGCACTGAGTTCAAAGGTAACAATACTAAAGTGTTAAAGCAATTCTAAGGCCCTATAGAAGAGGAGGTTTTTATGATTTCCTATTAGATCCACTTAGTTGCAAAAAGTGCTTCAAGCCCAAAAAGCAGCATTAAAAAAAGACCTTTAAAAGAACAAGCACTCACCCATTAAGTTCCAAGTTTTCAATTCAAATATTTGCATTCAATAGGTTAACATTTGTTGCTCAGTTTAAGGTTTCATAGATGTTCCACAAGTGGGACAATGAGACAAAATGGATTAAGATGACTCTGCTCTTGGGGTGGGGGCAGGGAGCAATATTTTATGCTGTAATTTTCATCTGGACTTTTGGTGTTTCACTTAGTATACTAGTTGCTTGCCTCCCATCTCAAGAAGCAGAGCCCAACCCCCCAGCACCTCAGAAGCCTGGATATAATCTGAAGATGCTTCGACTATAAAGAGCCCCCCTTATTCCACTGTTGGGCCCAAGAGACAACTTTCACTTCCTTAATCATATCACACAACATATACTGAAGAAACAACTTGCACTGCTGAAACCACTTCAGAATCTCTCCCTAACATATTTATCTTTCAAGTTCAATTAAGTCCAGGAAAAATAAAATATCCGGGGGTTGAGGTAAAGCCAAAGAATACTCTGGATTTTCCTGAGTATTCCTGAGTATTCTAAAATATTTAAAGACGGTGATTTTATAATATGCATTCTCCATTAAGTACTTGTCAGACCACATATTCAATTGTCTGCCTTGGAAAATAGAGTCATTTCAGTCATGGGCAACATCAGGGCCCCATCAGCAGGTAAGATCTTACAGTACAGAGAACCATCCCATACCTCACATTGTTTTCCCCAAAAGTGAACTCTGGAAACATCACTCCATCTGCTTCTGTCGGACAGACCCCAACAAGAGAATGTTACCTTGCTCTTTACTCTAGGACTACTTCATTTACATAGTTAATGGGTTGTAGAGTTCAAAGGAAGTATGGCCTTAGGCATTTCACTAAGTACTTATTAGGAATATTTATAGTTTTGATTGGACAAAATAAGATTAGGGGAATTTTTTCTTTTTTCTAGAATTTGGGTTTTTGTTTTTTTTTTCACATGAAGATATTCCTTAAATTTAGAAAATGGGACCCACTTAGAAGTTGAGTACATTGAAAGAAAAAAAAACCATCAAGGATGTTTAAAGTCAAGTATTTTGCTAGGCCTTTATCACACACCCACCTGCAACCACAGTGTTTAATGAAGGAGAGGCTCCCTCAAGCCTTCATTCACAACAAATCTATTGTTTTGTTGGAAGGGTGGGGGAGTAATTCGGGGTTGAACCTAGGGGTGCTGTACCACTGAGCTTTTTATTTTTATCCCCAGCCTTTTTTGTTTCAACCACAGGGTCTCACTGAGTTGTCCAAGTTGGCCTGCAATTTGGCAGTCCTTCAGCCTCAGCCTCCTGAGCACCTGGGATTACAGATGTGTGTTACAGGCCTGGCTACAAATTTATTCAAGTCCCTCAGGCAAAAATGTGGAGAGAACAGTTTTCTCCCGTTTGTCATCTACCTTCCACACCTTTGATGACAAACAAACCTTCCTAATTCTCAGAAGGTCCTTCAAAAAGTTGGTTTCCTCATATCATATCTTTATCTGCCATAAATACTTGGGTAGAGAAACAGTCAATCCAGTGTCTAAAAGTGATTTACTATCATCCAAAACTAATTGGTTAGAAACCATTTAGCCCTTGCCGAATGCACACAGTATGCAAGATATGCTACCCAGAGAACTTGGGAGGAACCCCCTTCTCAATACTTGGTAGTATAAAGATGAGGAGAAACAGAAGTAGGGTTGAGAGGGTAGCTCAGCAGTGCACCATTTGCCTAGCATGTGTCAGGCCCTGGATTCGATCCTCAGAAAAACAGTAATGATGATGAAGACGACAAAAGTAAAGATAACAGTGGTATAAAGTTAACGCTCCAGTTACAAATCTTAACGCCACAGCACTGTAACCTACGTGTGTTTCTGCATGGTCCCAGATTCTGTAGTCCCTTCAGTGACCTCATAGAAAATGGCTTATGGTGACCAGCAGAATGGGGAAGGGGCTATCTTCCACGTCTTTGTTAGAACTTTGGATGGATATTAAGCTCTTAATGGCAGATCTGCTCTTGGACTTTGTGATGCTGGGGTAGGGCTCTATGCAGTTCAGTTCGCCTTTCCCAGCTCTTCCCTGTCAGTTTCTGCAGATAGAAAGCAGTAGAGGAAGACTGGGAAGCAGGAGTGGAGGGAGATAAGACATGCACTCTCCTGTTTGTAAGCTGTTCCTCTCAGCACTGCACTGTTTTAAGGGCTGTAGCATGCATAATCCTATTTAGTGTTTGAAAGAACTTAATGAGGTGGCTATATTAGAAATGAGGAAAATGAAGCGCAAAGAATTTTTAAAACCTGTTCAGAGAGCACATAACTAGACCACCCAACTAGAAAGTAGCAGAGCCAAGATATAATTCCAAGACTGACCCCCAAAGCTACCATGATTCCTACAAAACAACACTATAAGACTTCTTTCAAGGTACTCCAAGCTGCTCCACCGGCCTATTTACACTGCTCACAAGTAACTCACTAAAGGCATATACTTGCTTTTTTAGCTTCCTCAATCTTATTTTTAAGTCCCCTTTCCCTTTTTCATGCCTCTACCTATCTGCAAAACAGTATAATTTGTCCTGTGGAATGTCCCATATTGTGAACTTGGCTATTTGTTTCTTTAAGGCCTCATTTAATCTGTCCCTCCAGCATCCATTATTTCTTGTAAAATCAAAGTTAAAATGAAACAGAATCCAGCCAAAGCCCTTTTTCAGGCAAGAATATTTTGTCTATGGTGCTATGTATTTTCTACTCCATCACGTCAGGAGGTACATAATATCTGGTTGTTCCTCTTTCTGTGATCGTAAGATTAATCAGTGGATTCAAAGCCTAATCCTTCCATTGTAACAGGAATCTGGAACTGTAAGTGCAAAATTACCACATCTACAGTAAGGCTTAGGCACAAGACAGCCAGCATACCCCCTATAACAGTATAAATGACGATATATAAAGTGACCCTTCTCCAAAAAGAAATAATAAATGGTGCTCACTCAAGTCTTCAATAAAAGGAAAAACTTAAAACCTCACCCTACTCCTAACAGGTCCTTAATAAATTTCCTTTTGTTGATCAATATATCAAACAAATAAATGTTTAACAGGGGGTCAACGGTAAAGAGTTCCAAAATCTAGTTCCAAGCTTTTTCTGTGTTCTTCCTTAATTATTTTAATCTTGTGTGGTCACATTTTCCCATTTGAAAATGAAGATATCACCAACTGGTGATACCTCAAAGGACTATGGAGAAGGTAAAACAAATTATCAAAGTTAAGAAAAATTAGGTTCAGAAAATATTTGCTTTTTATTAATTAGATTAGATTTTACCCAGAATGAAGAGAAAGCCTGAAAAGCTACAAATTAAATTTGAATGGATACTATGAAAGAATTCAAAGAAAACTGTCACTAGCCTATAGCAGATAGGCTAATGAGCTAATAACTCACCTAATATTGGCTGCAACTATTAGACTGTTTCATTAAAAGTACATTATATTACATGTAATTCTTGAAGAGAATACCATACTAAATCACACTTAAAATTATATTTAATATGGCCCATTCTTAAATAAGACTATCAAACTGCTAATCTCGATACCATGACAGCAGATTTGGGGACCCATTCCCCAAGCTACTGAATGCCATAAGCAAACATTAATCTAAAATAGGAAAATGTAGGGGTTTAATCTTTTATCCTTTATAGATGGAAACAGTGACTTATCTTTAATACATAAAATAACTTGAAACGTATTTAGCATATACCAAAAAACCAATCCTTTTGTACAAAACTAAATGCAATAAAAATCATTCAGAAGATAATACTGTGTTAAACATTGAGAACAAATTATTTGTTACCAACTTAGGGACTTTGGGGAATCAAACTGCAAACCTTCATTCCTCAACTCAAACTTTTTAATCATACTTTGATTTTTCTAAGTGCTCTGGTTTAGTGACCTATCATATGTCACTTCAGAAGACTGATATGAAACACACAAAACTAGTTACTTTTTGATTTTTATATTTCAAATACATAAAAGCTGAGAAGTTTCCCTGCAGCACCTTCTAAGGCAGGTTTTAAGGACTTGCAGGATCCAGCATCTGGAAGAGTCAACTGACATTGTCTTTGATCTCTTCATCTACTAGTGCCTCAAATTCTCACCATGACATCCTTACAATGCTTTAGTAGATGCTGACACAGGCTATTCAACTATGCTACTACATAGTTTGTGTTTATACATCATCACTATAGTGCCACCATCTGAGCAAATGGAAGCAGAATAACATTTCAAATAAAGTGTAAGTAGCACTATTCACCTTTTAAAAATTGCCGAGGAGGGAACTTCATAGTTCAATATAATTAATAAACTCGCTAGGAAAAAAACTCAAACCAACAAGATCCTGTCCAAAATGGGATGAAGAAGATAACCTGGTAATCCAAGACTCTATGTCAACTTTTTTTTTTTTTTTTTTTTTA